>CM040405.1:94727266-94781296 GCA_022702515.1 Ilyophis sp. 1 JC-2022
TTCTGCTTAAGCCCCATAATACTATATTATATAAAAGTGTGCCATTATTAACGCATTATCATGCAGTTGGAAAATGTCAACTCTCCCTAGGGGTGACACAATTGTACAATTGGTGTTGCTGCATGTCAGGTTTCTCACTAAAAGGGGGGATTTCATAGCGGTGGGGCCTCCGGCTCCTTCAAGATCAAAGGTGTGTTCCAGATCAAGTGATTGTGAAGCGGTCCACTTATTCTTGGTCTGAACATATACATCTTCTGCTGCTTGGCTCTGCAGGCAAATTGAGATGGGATGTGACCTGTGGAATGTAACTGAATTCTATACTTTCTGCATTGCAAAAACCTCCTCAAAGTTGATTCTGATTAATTACTCTTAATAATAATAATAATAATAATAATAATAATAAAGCTCTTTAATTGTTTTAAAAGTACTTTGCAACTAGAATAACAAAGCAACAATTTAACAAAGTGAAAAATGAATAATAGAAGAACCCACAGATATAAAAAATGCGACAAGGCAGTTAAAATAAATACGGTAACAATTTTCACAACACAAGTTCCCTAAATGAATCTCATCGGTGTATCATACTAAAGCTGCTTACATCTGGACGGCCCTTGAGGGACTACACTTCCCAGCCCTCTTGAAACCAATAATGTCTACTTGTGCCATTGTCTGAGATTTTCATATGCTGACGGGTTTGGCCCTTGGGGGTTGGCCATAAGATTCCTCCCTCTTCGTGATACCTCTGCATTTTTATGGCTAATGTTATTGTGCAATTTTGACAGCTGAATGTGATTCTATTGCATCTTCCCAGGCCAAGAGATTGTGTGTAAAACACCCTTTCTGTTGGTCCAGATACTTGTGTGTCCTTTTGTAGCTGTCAGGGCAGGTATCAGTCCAATACTTATGAATGGCCAGCCTGCCCAGTGACTCTGAGCTAAAGTCTACTCCAACTGTAAAATGACAGCATTGTGGCTTCTGCCTGTCTGTCTGCCTTGATAAGATATCGAGTCAGGCCTGTTGAGATTGCACATGGTTGGCGTATCGTTTGGAGGGGCTAGCGGTAACAGGGCTACCTGTTGGCCTGGATTTGACTGTACCTTCTCAACACCCTACAGAGCAAACTGCCTATCTCTGTAATGCCTGCAGGGTCATAGACTCTGTGACTGGGAGGTGTGAGCTGCTAGACCGACCAGAGAGTTAACTCAGAAAGTTTTCATTGCTGGTTCAGCACATTTTCATGGATGGGTTTTCTTGTCCCAGAAATAGTCATTTTAATTTATTTTCAATACTCAACGAAAATAATACGAATGAGTGAAAAAAGATAATTAATTTTTCATGTCTTTAAGGGGTGCATAGATTTACTGTACTTTATTATTTATGATTTTATTTACAATCTGTATTTAATATAATTCTTGAATTTTTACAGGGGCATTTCGTATTGAGAATTGACTTATATTTATGCATGGGGTTTAGCTTTTAAAAAAATATATACATCACTAGGTCTACCAACAATAGACCCAACAAGACGGCCCTGCAATGCAAAATATAAATTATTTGATAAAACATTTTTATCTTTCATTTTTAAGTAAGTGATAAATTTGCCTCAGAATATCAAGTCAGGTGTATACCTATATAACTAAATATTATATGCATAGTTTATATGTAATAATTAGATTCAGAACAACAGCCTTGTGTTACAACACTTTTGCCCGATGAGCTTTACTTTGTGGTTTCCTGAATGGACATGTGTTTCTCTTCAGTTTTCGAACTTCCGCCCTCTCTCTTTTACAATTTAAATATTGTTCTGAGATGAAATTTTATGATTACACCCCTAATGCAGGTGAAGTTGCATGCTTCTTTGCACGGTCTGTGCACCTACAATGTTAAGTTTGTTTGTGATACCTTTGAGCTCGACACTACGTGTGTTATGCCGCATTTTGATGGTTCACTCGGCTCCACAGAGCGCATTGTGATTAGGCCAGCAAACCTTTAACGTGGCTTCGCTCCAGAAGTCACCTGCCGCCACATCCTGGCTTTCATTTTTTAACATAAATTTTTGGAAACCGCCTAACACAGGCCAGGTGCCGGCCAAGAGGGCTAAAGTACCCACTGCCACAAGTGCTACCTGTACATTGAAACACAAAAGTAGTTGGATGTAAGCAAACATTTGTGGAGAGTTGGAAACAGGAACTTCCTTGGCTGGAGCGCCATAACAGCTTGTGCCGGGAATTTCCTGAGTCACATTGACAAGTGAGTGATTCGATTCAATCTCGCTAAATGATTCAGTGCTAAGTGATTCTATTCAAGAGGAATAACAATCACTTTTTTCCAGATATTTCATCCAGTGTTTTCCAGGCAATTACACATTTCCAGCTGACTACTTTTTAGCCAATGATGCTCAGTGACGTTTCATTGCAACAGGCAACACTTTTACAACACATTTGTTTTTCTATTCAATTATTTTGCTATTACACGTGACTGTTTATAAGATGATATCATGGAAAAGTTTTTTTTTCTCGGAAAACGAGATATAACATACTATTATCCAACAAGTATTTGATGACAAAAGTATGTTTATATCTGAATCATTATATTTTAATAGCATTAAGCAAGAAAATAATAGAGTTGCCAGATTAGACAATGAATCACCACAGTGAGTTGTAGCTGTACAAGTCAGGGAACGGAGACAATAAGGGGAGGAAACAATTTAAATTTTGGTGGGGGAGGAAGAGGAACACCGAAGGTCAATAATGAGCAGCGTTAGAAGCCCTGATTCTGGTATTCCCAAGTGTGGGTATATTATTTTAGTTTTTTTGATGGGCAGAATACACAAACCTCATTTTATTTTCCTTTTTTTGCATATCATTCTGCACAAAGACTGCCTTAAGTCTGTAACCCATGGACATAATCGCCAGCTGTTGATGTCAGAACACATATGCTTGATCCATATGAAGATTAAAGTCATTTTTTTATACCGTGAAAAGTTTGTGTTGTGTTGTGAATTTCCTTGTTTGATAATAACTTACATCCTATTCACCTTTGACATTGGGCCTCATTTATCATTCAGGCATACGTTCAAATCTGATCGTAAAGTGAGCGCAAGGCCATTTTTAGGGAAATTTCTGGATTCATCAAAATTAACGTGGGTGTACGGTACGATGAAATCTCACGACAGCTCTCAACCTTGCGTATGCTTTCCCCAGTGGCGAGGCGTGACATTGCATGCAACAGCGAGGTAATACTTGTGCAGCCTATAATGAAAACAAATAACTTTTGTTCAGAGCACTGCGAAGTCAATAGGTGATATACAAAAAGGTCCTTTTTGAAAAACATAGGTTATGTGAGCTTTAAAATCAGAGTTGGTTTTAAATGAGTAGCTGATCATACAAATGGCACGTCCAAGTCATTCCATTTATGAAAATATTAAAAGCAGTTAATGCATCTGGGCAATCTTTTAAAATGCACTTGACCTACGCGTTGTGGCCATAGACGTAGGCTACGCTGTGTAGCCTAATTGTCAAAATAGTATCTGAATACGTAGATTTTTCATCCCTATTAGTTTAATCGCTAATGTGCAGCCTAAAGCAGTATCCGGTTAAAAATGATTACATCAGGAATAACCTCTGCATAAGTATTTATTGCAGACAGCCATATGGAAATAATTACGCCAATCATGTTGTATGCAAGACGCAAAACTGTTCATATTTTTTATATAAATCCGATCTAGTTTTATTAGCCTAAAAAACCTAACGAACGTCGCAGCCGGCGTGATAAAAATTTTGACGAATCAAGTCACAGTCGTGTCTTCTATCACGTTACACGTTATCACGTTACAAAGATAAAATGGGCGTGTGAGTATGGTAATTCATAATGATGTGAACACGCTTCCTAATATACAATCAAGTCAGATCAGCGATATACACAGAGAATTTCGTACGCAAGCTGGATCCGTCAAATATACGCTATTTTTTACGACCATATTTATAAATGAGGCCTATTGTTCCATGGCAATTCTCAGCATTTAATTAAAAAAAAAATATATAAATAGGTTTCAGTGTGCTAATAATATTATAAATGATAAAATAGTAGATGACAAGGCCCATTCAATAAGATACATAAGAATGAGAGCTAAATAACCATAAACATGTTTTATATGGCGTCACCTGATTCTACTTTGGGCAAGTGAGCTCAACATTCGGGCAAATAGCATACCTGCCTTACTTGCCCGAAGAACAAGTGCATTTGAACTCTTAGTGTCAACCCCTGAGATGCATTATCAAGGAGGAATTGGGAGGGAGATCTTTGCTTGATTTTCATCAGTTGGGTGACCTGTTTCTACCACCTCCAACTCACTGGGTATGTCAATTAGCCTCTCATGTGTATCCTGTAGCACTGCTCTCCTCTCTTGTCTCGCTTACTGGAGGAGTTGTTTCGTAAACAATCGATATTTCACAAGCTTTTCTTGTCACCGGGGGATGTTCGGAGATCAAACGCCACATGGAACTGATGTAGACCGCATCTACTCCAATCAGGACTGAACGCCCCTACTGGGGTGGTTTTAGGCTCCGTGCTGGGCCTTGGTAGAGACAGCTATGCAGGGTGTGGTGGAAATCAAACTGCACCATGACTTAAAGTTACACATACTCATTGCCTCATACAGCTGGGTGAATGCAAGTTTGTGATGCACCGGATGGGGTATAGATCTCACACCACTTGAAATTGACTCCAGAAAACTGTAGGGTTTGAATCATGAGTGGGAAACATTGCTCTTGCACCCTCAATTTATTTAAATGGTTCTGGAAAATAACCAGCTGTAAATGCATATTTTATGCAAGAGATACAGTTAGTTTGAGGTGCAAAACACATAAAAAGGAAAGAACATCTCAGTGCGAGTGAGATCAATAAGAAGTAAGGCAATGATATTAAGAGGATATGTCTACACTTCAAATGAGAGTATTTTTTTTAGTTAGTTAAAATTGGACATAATCAGATTAGAACAGTACTCCTTCTCAGACATGGTCATACCTCATACATAGGCAATTACATCTTGTTTAAAATAGATATCTGCTCTTCAAAACCATGCTGTGTCAGAAAACAGTTGGACATGGTACTACACGGCATCAAAAGACATGAATTATGTCATGGTGTTTACTCAGAAAAAAAGGAGAACGATGTAAAACAGCCAATTCCACGCTTCCAGAGCCTTGTGACCCCGGCTGGACTAATTAGAGTTGAGCTGAATTTGTAGCAATTCATTAAGTCAAAGACAGGCAAAGATGATCATCTGTTCTTAGACATGCAAGCTGATGCATCCGCGCTGGCTGAAATAGCATGTGGAAAGACCAAGAGTGCACAGCTGCTTCTTACATAAAAATATTTAATGAGCGCAGTTAGTTGTCTTTTCTTTCCATATAATGTCTTCATGTAGGGAACACAAAAACAACCAATCGAAACGAGGTGTGCGTAAGAAGAGCGGGTAAATAAACAACAGTAAGTGTTCATTATCATTCGTAATCAGCATCACAGTCCATTCCAAGACGGTCAGTCCGCTGTGCTAGCCAGGGCACATCTGTTTGCATTTTACAGGAAATAATTGGCAAAGTAGACTTTTTTTCCCAGCGGAAAAAAAGCGTGACATTTCACAATTTTTTTGAATTAATATAAAAAATGGCAATGTTAGGAGGTGCAGTGTGTGGGGCTACTTGGTGGCAGTCCTGACAACATGCGCTGAATTCAATTAATTGCCGAACTGGGTAAGCAGGAAATTCTCTAGAAAAACCAATAATTGTCTGGATTTAATACTCCTAAACTCAGAAACAAAAGAAACAGAAATAGCACAAAACAAAACAGTAAGACAGAAGGATCATGTTTTGACCTCAGGGGCGGGAGCATGTCCACACTTTTGCTATTGATTATTACGGACTTATGGCAAACTTTGAGACTTATTGTTTGGCCGGTCTGCTCAATCTACTGCTCTCGTTTCTTCCTCCCCGGTGTTTAAGCCTGCCTTCTCTGCATGGCCACCAATCAGGTCACCTTAGTACACTACCCCTGCTCCCAGTCTCCTTTCTCCGCCTTTCCATCTAGTCTGTTTCTATCCTTTCCCAGTCCTAGCACGTTTTCCCACAGAGGAACTCTCTCATTCCAGAGTTACACTGGAGTTTCACTGAAACCAATTTATAACCTGACCTGACCGAACTAGCTAGCGATAAGTAACATCCTCTAAGTCTTCTGAGGACGAAAATAGTAAATATAGTAAGAGTGTATAGGAGGCGCTTTAGCCTATGTAATATAATGCAGCGGTAAAATCACCCTGAGTCAGTCCTGTGTGTAGTCCTGAGTTCCCTCAAGAAATGGAGCGACAACAAGTTAGAATTATTTTACAATTGAAAAACAGTTTAACTACTAATATGGTTATACGATCATTTCCCCTCTGTAATGGATCTTTTGGTCTGACAATTTTATGGTCTTTAATTTAGCCAGCTGAAACATCAGCTACCAAGTCGGAATAGTTGACATATACTGTGGATTTATATGAATGAGGTAGGCTTTTCACTTGTATTCACAAAATTTATCTGTGTCAACGCAGTGTATCTAGCTTGATAGCTTGTCAAAGAGAGCGTTTTTTCAGATCATGAAGTGATGCTTTTTTTATGTGATCAACTTTTTATATGAAGTGACCATTATCCAGGGCACAACGGCACAATTTCCCAGTTCATGACTGACAGCTATTAAATGCTAAAGTTCACAGTTGTGTGGCCTCAATGCAATAAATGTCTTGGGACAAGTCAACTGAAGTTTCCCCGACCATCTGCAGCAAAACAAAAGTTCAACCGAGTCCCCCTCACCTGGGTTGACCGACAAAATGTGGAATTCAGCACATCTGCGGAAAGCTTTCTTCCATGTACATTCCCCTAAATGGCCCACCTGTTATTTATCGCATGTCATTACAGATTTCCAACTGGTTTGCAGGAGCTTTATGGCTCTTGAAACGGGTGTCTTTTTCACTACATCTATCCCGCAGTGTTTATAGCCAAAACATTGACCCAGAGCGAGACTGGCCCCGTATCACTCTGTTGCTGCCTCTCACCACATCTTAGCTTGAGGAATGGCGATAGCACGCACGGCGCCAACCTCTACCCCGCCCTTCTGCCAGTCCCTCGCTGGACACCTCCGCCCGCCGGGACGGCTTCACCCGACGAGAGGCGGCTAATTCCACCGTCCCTCTGTTGATTTAACGCTTTGTCACTTGATGCTGCGTCCCTGGTGTTCCTCGCTCCAGGACCGCGGCAGGCTCGATCCGCGATGTGAGCAGGGTTAACGAGCTTCTCCCGGCCCGGGCTCCCTTATCTGTCCGCGGAATCCGTTTCTGGACGCCGCGCTCCCCTGGGCTGGCGGCGGACTGCAGGCAGCCCATCTGTGATTCGCTCCCCGCCCTGGCGCGAGACCGCTATATTTAGCCACCGCTCCCCATTCCTTTCCACAAAGCGCTCCTGCACGCACAGGTGTGATTGCAAAATTAGCAATACTCTCATAAGATGGTGACGCTGCTAAATAGCAGCTTCTTCTAACCACTTGGAAGTATTCAGGGTGATTCCTTGCACTTGATTGCTTTTTTTCTTTCAGAAAAAATACTTTCTACTTAACTTTCGTAAAAAAAAACGGCCTCGTTTTCCCCTTCCTTCAATTAGAGCTAATAAGTTCAATAGTATGGCGCGTACATGCATGATCCCTGTATGATATTAAAAACCACTTGTGGGGCAATGGAGAAACAGAATCATGCATATCCTAAGATGTAAGATGTAATGGATTACAAAGATAGGATCAGTCCCCCCCCCCCCCAACTCTTGTTAGTTTTAATTCTTATAGATGTCTGTTATAAAGGTGGAACTAATCAAACAAAACATTCATACTGCATCTGGGTTCATTTGTACATCTTGATTCCACATATCTTCATGTCACTTTTGCAAATGATTAACATGATTTCCTTCCTAAGTACATTATATGCCTCTTAAGGGTACTGGAAGCCTCTGTACCAAGATGCTAAAGTACCTTGCTATTTGACAAGAATCCTGTTTCGACTAATTTTGAACCCAGCGAGAGCTGAAAGTACAGCCATTTTAGACTTGGTGCAAAAGTAGAATCATTCTTTCCATTTGGCAATATACAAGTAAATATGTCTCACATATTTAAAAAAAGAACTTCTGAACTCATTTTAAAGACAAGAAAATACTGTTTCTTTTTTTTTTTTAGACTGGCAGTGCGGTAGCTTTTTGAGAAATCACAAGTCTATTGTTGAGAATTTGCAGCCAACTTGTTTCAAAGGAACCGGAATGTCTACACAATAGCTATTTTTGATGAAAACTTTTTCAAATGCTTTCTCCCCCCACTTGCTCCCCGAGTTTGGAATGCCCAATTGTATCCAGCCGCAATCATGCTGCAATCTCCCCTACAGATGCCGGAGAGTGTAGACAAGCACGCTCTCTCCTCCTACAGATGCCAGAGAGTGTAGAAAAGCACGCGCTCTCCTCCTACAGATGCCGGAGAGTGTAGACAAGCACGCGCTCTCCTCCACAGCATGTGATGTCACCGGCTGCTTCTTTTCACGCCACGGCCCACAAGCCAAGCTTGCACAGACAAGTCAGGAGAAGACTGCATGTGCACCAGACTGCAGGTACCTGATCAACTAGCATGATGAGTCATGGATCCAGGCTGACTGAACCATCCCATCCATGATTTTTATAAAACCTTTCTTTAAATACACACCTTTTTTTACTTATGATGGGAATGTCCGGAATGCCTTCAAACCTTGGTGGGGGTCCCTGGGTACATGGGTGAGATTTGATCCTGGACCATGGGGCCCATCCATGCCTTAAGCGAATGAGCCTCCCAGCAGCCATTGAAGGAGACCTTTTGCTTGTCTTATGAATGTTTGAAAAGTTAAATTGTGATTTAAAAAAAAACTTTCAACCACCCCAAGGTCTTGCAGGGCTATATATCAAATTTAAAGCCAACGTCTTTTGTGCTTGCTGCATATAAGAAACAATAACCATATCTCTTTCCCTACTATTTTTATTAGCAGTTATGCCCATTTTTATTAACTTTTTTGGTGGGAATGCATCTTGTGCCTGTACATCTGTGTGGACTCATGCCCATGATGCATACCAAGAGGCAGGGAAAGTGACAACTTGATTATTTGCTGCGAGACTCGAGGGCAAATGGAACTGGACAGCTGTACAGTGAGGGAGTGTCTGTGAGTAGATCCCACGGGCTCCCCTTTTACAAAAGAGACATGTGGCACGGACCCCCGAGCTCGGGTCTTACTTCACCCGCCGTGTTCCGTGCATTTCAATCGCCCGCGCCAGACAGAGCCGCCCCCAGCGGCCGACCCCGGAAGTTCAGCTCCGCCCCGATCCGTTCCGCCCCTTCAAGGTCAAGGGTTCGATGTCTGAAGTTACCGGGCTCGCCGCGCGGCCCATGAAAAAAAGTCCCCCTCCCCTACTTCCGGGAGCTCGGCCCCGCGGGCCTTCGCGGCGTGTTTACCCCTCGCGTCCGCGATAATCCCAGGTTTACCATTCCCGCGCGGGTTCAGCGAGGACTTCGTTATTGTCAGGAACCCGACGCTTTGCCCTTGCGCTTCGTTGCCATCGCTTCAGCCGCCAAAGCAGTCGCCGCACAGCAGGGATCCACATAACAATCACGGCGCTGCGATGACGGCGAAAAGCAATCGCGGGAGGAACGTGATTACTGCGATCGTAAATTTGCCTGGCCGACTTGTGTCCCGGCGCGCGCACTTCCTGATCCAAGGCGGTCTCATTACAGCTCTTTACTTTATTTTTCACTGCACTTTCTCTGAACTTTAACTACAGTTGTTTATCATTTCAGTTTGCCCCCACCCCCTCCCTCCCTCTACTTCTCCCTCTCCCTCTCTCTCGGAATTTCAGCCCTCCCTTTCTCATTAAGGAGTTTGAGGTGTAAACACAGGCAGATGGCTGGGGGAGCGAGCGGGGAGGCTGTAGCTCAGACAGGCTCGCCCGCCTCTCGGCGGAGGGCTTCACTTTTTCTCATCGGCGGGATGACATCATTTAAACCGCGCAGGTACTCCTGCCCGTGGCTAAAGGGAGATGCGCTTGATGCAGCACATGCGTAGTTCGTGCGAGCGGTCCATTCGGAAAACAAACAAACTGGCCGTTCATTAGCGTTCAATCTCCAACGTATACGGCGGGGGTTTGCTTGCACGTGCCATTTAAATTAGAGGGCGGAATAAACAGAAGTTGACAGATTGTGCCCTTTTATCATTGCAGCAGTATGACATGCCGTGTGAGTTAAATTGGCAGGAAACACTGGTACATGCAATGCTACATTCACAAAGGATATCGAGTCCTATTTGTCTGATCTGTCTGAAGATTTTCAAGTGCGCCTGACAAACAAAATAAAATGAGACAGAAGACATTTGGAAAATCGGAAAATTCATCTTTGCTCCGGCTACACTGAAACCTGGTGTTGAAGCAGTTCCTCAGCAGACTAAAAAAACACCATGTTTAACTGATTATATATTCAAGTGAAAATGCAAACAACGAAATATATCTATTTGTACAAATTATGTTACACAAAGATGTACAAAGTATATAGTCACCCAATTGTGGGGGACCGATCGTATAACAAAATGCAATTGGCTGCTCAGCTGTTTCTTGGCCAGCTGTGTGTTGCTGTTGTTGTTGTTCATGCACAAGAAAGCAAACAAAAGGTTAAGAGTTGATTCTAGGTGTGGAATTTGCATTTTCAGTCTGAAAAATACTTTCAATTGTCAAGATAAAACCCTTTTCAACAGATCAAGAACAGTCTCCAGGATGTAGGCATAGAGGTTAGAGTTTGCAACAACAAAAAAAAGTATATTTTAAAAAATACATAAAAAAGAGGAATGTGTGGAGAAAGAAAGGAAAGGATCCCCCCTCATTTGTGAGCTTGGGCATGTATGGCTGCCACTGATATTGCCTCATTTGTCTTTATTGACGGCAGCAGGATGAATTCTGAAGTGTACAGTAATATTTTATCTGCTCAGATCTAAAAAAAATGCCTCAAAACTCATTGGTTGCTTCACCTTGCAGCAGGACAATGACCTAGCGCTAAAGCAACCAATTTTTCAGGGCCAAAAAGCGGAATGTTCTTGACTGGCCAAGTCAATCGCCCGACCTGAATCCAATTGAACATGCGTTTCAGTTGCTGAAGAAAACACTCAAAGCAAGAATCCTTCGAAACTAACAGGAGCTGAAGATGGCTGCAGTGCAGGCATGGCCGAGCGTCACCAGGGAAGATACTCAGCGTCTGGTGATGTTTTTGGCAGGCAGTCATCGAAAGCAAATGAAATGCAATCAAGTACTAAATATGAGATTATGTAAATTTTTTGGACCTCTAAAATGTGGGGATCATGTATAAAAAGGGCTGTCATTCCTACATGGACAACTGGATATGTATATAAATGCTCTGAAATTACAGCGGACAGTCTGTACTTTAACCTCATATTCATTGTTTCATTTTAAATGGGCTGGAGTACAGAGCCAAAACAATAAAAATTGTGTCACTGTACACTTACGGACTGCACTGTAAATACAGTCAAGTCGGAAAGTTTGAACACCCCTTTCACCTTCTCCACGTTTTATTACATTACAGACATATTCTACAATAGATTGAGTTCATTTTTTGTCTCAAAATTCTACACAAAATAGCCCATAATGACAAAGTGAAAACATGTTTTTAGAAATTTTTGCAAATGTATTAAAAATCGAAAACTGAAATTTCTCATTTACATAAGTATTCATACCCTTTGCTTTAACATATTTTTAAAGTATCATATTTAATATTTGGTCGCAAATCCTTTGCATGCTGTTACTTCCTGAAGTCTGTGACCCATCAACATCAAAAGACTCTCGATATCTTATTTCCAGGTACTGTTACAAGCGAGACTAGATTCAGCTGTAAATTATACTGGTACAATATGAAACACATGGCTGGCTAAATGGCTGTAAGTCATCAAAGGTCTGAGCTATCGAACGAGCCCCAAACCATCACTCTGTTGCCAGATATGGAGTAGATGTGGATAGATCACTGCAAGGGTTATTTCTAAGACTCATTTTCCTATAGAACTCTATGGGGAAAAAAGTCAGGAGAAACAACCCTTAAAGGGATCCATCCACATCTACTCCATATCTGGCAACAGATATGTACTGTATATACATGTATACATGAGAACAGAATGTACTACCTTTCTCATGAAATATCAGTTGGTCTATGATTATTTAAGATGGTGTCAATATGGAGCAGCCTTGTGGTTTTTAAATGCATTTTAAATGACTGATGATGATGTTTATCACATCACAAATGTTCTTAAAATAGGACTCATAAGTTATGATTTCTTTCAGGTGCAAACTCCACCATAAGAAAAAAACCTTAATATTATTATTCTCACAACTGATCTATCAGAGCCCTATTCCTCAAATAAATTGTCATTCCTGAAACATGAGGAAATGTCTCGCTCTTGAGTAATGCAATGCATTAATTTCTCGTATGGAGTGGAAGAGCCACTGACCCTATCATATCGTTCATAATGGGGAAGAGAACATTACATATCTTACATGTCTTAAAATGAATGTTTTATTTTTTCCAAGACACTATCAAGGGCCATGCTCTACATCAAAGCTTTTTTTGTATTTGTTTACATGAGTATGTGTGTGTTTCCTTTTTTTCCATTGAGCTGACTGTGGTGTTGCCTTGCCACTGCATGTGAATGCTCAGGCAAGTATCTTATGGTTTTCATGAGCGTTTTATAATCTGCTGCATGCCATCCGGTTTGCTTAGAACACTGCATAGCTATATCTAATAAATTCAAAGCATGTACTTACTGTACGTCGCTTTGGATAAAAGCGTCTGCTAAATGAATGTAATGTAATGTAATGTAATGTACTATATTATCACTCTTTTATCTATTAGCATACAGTATGAGCATTGATTAGTTGTTTGGTATATGATCACTTTAAACAGGCTATTGCAATGCAATATGAAAAAAAACACACAATGAAAGCTTTCCTTTAAAGTTAATCCTTTAACTGTATTTTGCCTTGTAACATGAACATACAGCTACAGTATAGACCAAGTATTGAGGTCCTACTTAAAAAAGAAAGGGCTTGCTTGTCTGTTGTTGAATCATAGTGGTGACAGACCTTGCCCCCTATTGCGCAAGCTCAGTGGACCCATAGGAACACATATAGAAAATTTTACACCTCACACTGTCAAAGATGTCATAATTAACATCCTTCCAATTAGTGCAAAACATCACACTGTAGCTAAATGCAAAACACTATTGCTGCCAAATTATCTGAAATATACTATAAGTCCACAAACGGGTGATATTAAAACATGAACAGTTTTGTTCCAAAAGAGATATCTACCATTTGTGAAAATTGGCACCTTTCTTTGTGCTACAAAAATGATTTCTTGCATGAAAGTAAAACTTTTTTTTTTTATTATTAAAAGTTATTGGCTATCTTGAGTCTTTTTTGTTTTGTTTTTACAAAACAGTAACATTTTTGTTATTATCTGGCTGTGAATATAAAAAGAGGAGATTATTGATGGAGCAAGCTCTCCAAAAACAGAGGGATTAATTTTTAAAATATATTGAACCTGGCACAACTACCGCTGTTGCTCCACCACCACCATGTGTGTGTTGTTGCTGGTTTTTGCTTTATGTGTATGGCATATTGCCCTTTGTGTGTTGTTGCTGGTTTTTGCTTTATGTGTATGGCATATTGGCCTTTGTGTGTTGTTGCTGGTTTTTGTTTTATGTGTATTGCATATTGGCCTTTGTGTGTTGTTGCTGGTATGGTACGTTGCAAATAGAGGGGCGGCATAATTGTTTTTCGCCTAGAGTGGCAGTAGTGCATGCGCCGGTCATGGGAATGTCATTCAGCTCGTCAGACATTTCTTTAATGTTAATAAAAAATAAAATAAAGATTGTTCACGAGTCCCAAATCTCGAGTCCGAGTCGAGTCTTTTGAGGACGAGTCTCAAGTCAAGTCTCAAGTCACTGTGTGTGCGACTTAAGTGCGACTCGAGTCCAAGTCGCAAACTCGAGTCCTCATCTCTGGGTACTGTCAGTCCAAGATCACTCTCATGGTTGTGTGCACTCCTCTCTTCACGTCTATAGATATGCTGCCATAGCATAGTACCCTGGGGCTTTCCATACTATGCTATGGCCTTCTCATTTTCAATTGCTACTGTCTTAATTCTATTGTCCCTAAACTATTCCTTCTCTGTTTCTTTTCTCCTGGGGCTTCTGCCCTTCCGTTGCCCTGAGTTTGTGGACCACGTCAGCCCTGTCCCTCACTCTTAGTTTGAGCCCATGCCACAATGCAACCTGGAGCCTCAGATGCATCACCTCGCCCCTCTGAATTGCATATTATACATCTCTAGGTAACACTTTATTTTAAGGTTTTGTGTAAACCAAACTAGCGCTTTACAGATATGAGTTATTATGTCTTACTAACTTATCTGCACTCAATTCATATTAATACATAATAAACTGTGGCCACTTTAGTTTAGGTGGTGCAGGTGAGTTTATGAATGCGTCATACATGATTTCACACATATTAACTAATGCTTTACAAATATGAGTTTGTATAATAAGTCATTATTAGAAAACGCTTTATAAATGGTTAATAGATAATTTGCTAATTGTTTACAAATTCTTTATAACGGAACCTTAAAATAAAGTGTTACACATCTCTTAATTTGGGCTATTTACTTTACCAGCTAGTTTAATAGCATGGACTGCAACCTGCTCAACCCATTTTATTATTTGCTGTGATAGATCCCTCATTGCTTTTCTGTTTCCATCCATTCCACCTTTAATTTACACCGGGCCAGCCAGTGGAAGATGGGTTTCCCGTCTCTAGCCAGCTTCCTCCTGAGGTTTCTTCTCATTGGGGAATGTATTTTTTTGCCACCGTTTGAGTGTTTTTCTTCCCACAGGAGAGTTTTTACCTTGCTTTCTTTTTAGGTACAAAACCTCATGGAAAATCACTGAAAATATATTTTTGTAAAATCCAAACACAAAAAGTGTCAATTTACATTGTAGCACTAATACATGCACTATGAATACTGAGGTAGGTAGGGTTATAGATACTCTGTACGTACACATTGTTACATCGTACTTACAAGCAGGGTGTGAAATTAACACCCGCTACCAGCCAAATGCTGGTAAAACATTGATTAATAATAATAATAATAATAATAACTTTATTTTATATAGCGCCTTTCACGAAACCCAAGGTATTGTTGATTGTGGCTGGTAAGATGTTTACTCTAGCAGCCACTTTGGCCGGTAACCAGCTAGGTTGTGTTATATTGTAAGGGTAATGTGGCTTGTAAAATGGCTGGTGATTTTTAGATTACACATGCCACTCTGGCCAGTGGGTGAAAAAGTTAATTTAATTCCCTGCTCACAAGATATGAAGAATGCATTTCGCTGTTGAGGCGTATGAGCTTAGAATTTTTAGTTTAAATCATGATTATGTGAAACAGAATAATTTTCTAGAGAGCAGTAATTATTCTGTAGCTTCAGTCAGGTGTAAAATATAACACACTGTTCCAACCACTGCAATTACGTACGATTTAGGGCCACTTTAAAGTGGAGCCAAAAATAATCCCCCCTTTAATTTGTAGATGACACTTGTAGTCACAGAACACCTCAATTTCTCGCTTAAAAAGGGATTGGCACTATAAAGAGCCTCAGAAGCAGCCCTTTATGTGAAGGGCTTAGGACTGTGATTGATTTACCTCCCTGTGCTGTCTCAGGGCACTGTGTCAGGCGTGTTTCACCCCCACCCAGCAAGCCTGAGTCATCTGTTTATCCCTTCACACGCTCAGGACCTTTTAACTCTCCGTCACAACTCTGTTTCCGTCTCAGTCCTATGCCTATTGCTATTGCCTATTGCCTTTCTTTAGCCACACTTGTGTCTTATTATCCAGACACCTGCTGCTAATCAACACATTAGCGCTGCAGCTGTGTGAGTTTCCGACGGGAGTTAAAAAATACCACCAGTTAAAATACAACGGAAACTGTATAAAGGCGTAAAGTGCGCCTGTCAAGGAGACGAGCAAGCTGTATTCGGCGAAACGTGAGTCGTGTCTCTTTACTGCGATATGGCACTAGGCAGTTATAGTGCCGTAATGTGAGGGCTCTCTCCGCCTAAAATCTAACAGGTGTCGACTTGGACGAACTGTGCTTGGACGAGTGGAGATAAATGCACCTTGAGAGCAATTGCAATGGCAGATTTCTGTATTTGTTACCAGTTTTAGTGAGGCCACATGTAGATGTACCCATAAGATTTATGGTGTACAGCGCTGCAAATCTTCCCATGTAGCACTTACCCTTTGACAGAACAATGTACTTCACTTGTTGGTTTCCTGAAACCATTAAATCCAATGTGAAAAAAGTATATTCTATCTAAACCTCCGTTGGTGTCTATACAAGTCAATAGATTTAATAAAATGATCAATAAAACCTGATACAAAGCATACTTTGCGACGATTTTTGTGTCAGAACATCAACGGACACCAGAGACCACTCGGTGAGTTTCCCGTCTTTGAAAACGAGAGTTTATGGTGTTTTTTGAAAGATTTTCTATATGCCCATCCAGATCCATTGTGTAAGTTAGCTGTGACATGAGCAATGAGCAATATATCTCAAAACATGTCAAAATGTTGATATGGACCGTTGTATATGATCGTAAATATCCTTATAACAGGGCTTAACATGCAAAATACAGAACTTCTTCTTTAATTCTAATTCATCAAATATTTGTATTTTTTACTGACATACTTTGGTCAGTTCAATTATCACCAAAATTTACTCCCAAACTGTTTATGAAGAAAAAAATTATTAGTTTAAAAGTTTAAAACAGGGGTGTTCAATTTTATCCGAAAAGGGCCGGTATGGGTGCAGGTTTTTGTTTTAGGCCAGCAATACGGCACCTGATTCAAATAGTTAACTAATCATACCCTTCAATCAAGACTTTGAGAAATAGAATCAGGTGTTGTATTACTGGCCTAGAACAAAAACTTGCACCCACACTGGCCATTATCGGATAAGATTAGACACCCCTGGTTTAAAACAATCGCCATTATTTTTTACTTACAATGGCTTAGTTTATCTGTAAAATGTTTACTTGTTGGGTAAAGTTAATTTATCAACCTGAAAGACCAGCTGGAGATCTTACCACCGCTCTGCCTTCTTTTGCCGGGTCATTGTGAGAGCTTCAGGTTTGTTTATCAGTGCATACATAACCAAATCCCGTCAACGTTTCCTGTGACTTAACTGTGGTCTCACACTTTGTACACTTTTCTTTTTGACACCTGCTACACCACGCTGGAGAACACGCTTCCATTATCTCCAGACCGTAAGAGAACAGGCACTGGGCTGGAGCTTTGTATTAGCATGACAGCCCCCGTGGGCTTTATTGAGGTTTCAGTGGTCAGGAATCATTACGCTTTCCCGCTTTTGGAATTGATAAGGTCCCGCTGAATCCCATGCAGCTGCGCGGACGGCGGAGCGCAACCGCGCGATCGATTTCCGCGTGAAACATGCGAGTCGAAAAGGGCAAATTAACAGGACTGTGAAGCGGCTGTTCCCAAGAGCACTGCCAACCTGAGGGGCGGTAGTGCATTGCCAGTGCATTAATAAAGGCATATGATGGAGATGGAGCAATAACAATCAGCAGTGGCCCAGCTGGCTAATGGCTAAACCTTTTTGCAACCAATGATTGGTGCAAAACAAATACCATGACCAATCAGGTCTTAGTAAATCAGGATTCTATTAGATTATATTTTCTACCCTACTTAGGGAGTTTATTTGTAGCCAAAAGGGTGTGGTACTGAAATTTAGGTTCACAAGATAAGATAGCTTGAAAGCTAGTGAATAGTTACTATTACTTGAATAGTTGCTTTAATTTTGTCCTTTGTTTTAAAGACAGATGTCCAAACAAAAATAGGTAATTGCAGTTTGGTGTCTGAGTTATCATTTGACATATTTAAATTCAGCTACAATCTGATTGTGTATTTTTCCCCTTATATAAGTCCCGCCAGGACTTAAAGAAGATGCAGGAGGCTCAGAGGTAAGTCTCACTTTGTTTACTTCACTTCAGCGCCATTGCATTATATATTCTTTATCTAGATCAGGGATCCTCAATCTTATCCAGTAATGGACAGTGTGCGTGCAGGGCTTTGTTCCAACCAAACAGTAACACACCTGATTCTAATAATCAAGGACTGAGACTAGATAGGCCCAAATGGAAAAAGAAGCGCTTGCTGTGATGTGGGCCAGTGAGCATCTCCGTGCATATCTGCTTGGGCTGGAGTTCACAGTGCGTACAGATCACAAGCCATTGGTCTGTAACTGCTTGGTTGGAACAAATGTTATTATAGTTAACTGAAACTAAAACTGAAACTAAAATCAAAAACAAATTTTAGTTAACTGAAATAAAAATAAAAACAAAAATAAAATAAAAAAACTAAAATGAAACTAAAACTGTAATGTAGTGTTGCAAAACGAACTGAAATAAAATAAAAAACTAGTTTTAGTTTCTGATCCTCCTCCTGATCTGTGGATAGCACAGAACTTTTTTTGTTTCAACCACGCCACCATTTATCTGTAATCTGGATTGCATATAGTGTCATTTGAAATGAAAACCAATATTTAGTTTCTCTGCCCCAACCAAACTATTGGCTGTTATTAACTGAAATAAAAATAAAAACTAAAACGAAAATCCATTGAAAAACTAAAACTAAACTAAAACTGAAATTGACTGAAAAACTAAAACTAAACTAAAACTAAATTCGAAAGTTAAAAAACGAATAAAAATAAAAACGAAATTAAAAACTGAAAACTATAATAATCTTTGCCTGCACTAACACCAGCCGATCTCAGAGACTTCAAATCTTGCGAAAATAGCCTTGCTCTACCATTGTTGCGGTTGTGAGCATTGGCAGGTTTGCAACCTCAATATATCTGGAGTAATAGTCTACCACAACAATGTAGCAGCTTTTCTTCCATTGGATATATATCCACTCTCTGCTAATTGCCTTTCTGGCAAGAATGCAAGAATGCAATAGGGCATCTGTTCTGAACGGTGAATGACTGAGAGCACATCTCACATCTTTCCACTTGCTCTCGGATTTCTCTGATCATCCCCGGCAACCTTACAGATGGTTATGCTCTTGTAATGCACTTGGTCATGCTCTTGTAATGCACTTGGTCATGGTCTTGTGATGCACTTGGTCATGCTCTTGTAATGCACTTGGTCATGCTCTTGTGATGCACTTGGTCATACTCTGGTGACCCTGACCCTTTTCCAGCATTTTTGTGGCCTGGAATCAGGAGTCTCTCCGCTTTCAGCAGGACCCCTTCCATCATGTCAGATCTCTCTGGCTAATATGGCATGAGATGATCCGGAGCGTTCCTTCTGTGTTGCAGGATGTGTTCAATGTAGATGCTACATGCATTTTCTAACATGTTGTTTTCCTCTGTGTTTTCAGGTCCCAGCAGCGCTCTTGAAAGCCCATCAGCTGTTTGCCTGCAACATGGATGATTTGTACTAGAACCGCATTAGCCTCAGCCTAAACCTTCTTGGATTCTTGGAGGCAAGTCCTCAAGTGACCTAGAGCCTAAGAGGGAGAACAACGGCTTGTGATCTGTACGCACTGTGAACTCCAGCCTGAGCAGATATGCACGAAGATGCACACTGGCCCACATCACAGCAAGCGTTTTTTTTCTATTTGGGCATATCTAGTCTCAGTGAGTGACAGACTTCTGGAAATATACACTACCTGTCTCCACCCACCTTACTGTTGTAGGAGCACCGCGTTGTGCCCATAAGACGAAGCATCCGCTGACACTATAGTCTCTCTTTTGGAGCTGTATTGAGGTAGAACTGCAGGTGAGCTAAGCTCCTTTTTTGACGTCCTCAAATGCCTTCTTCTGCTGCCTATGTTCAAGTGCTGCCATTCTTCAGCAAGTCTCTTAGGGGCCAATTCACCATCCCCCATGAAGCGCCTCACTTCTTTTACATTCCGTGGGGCAGCCATGTTAGTAATGGCCTTAATCTTGTGTGGGTCAGCCTCGATCCCTTGAGTGCTTGTGTTATGTTCCATGCAGGAATGTCACTTTCTCCACGGCAAACTCACATTTCTCATTGAGGGTGAGGTCGACCTTTTCAAACTTGTGCAGCACTTTGTAGAGCCTTTTGTCGTGCTCTGCTGTTTCTTTTCCGTATACCGGTATGTCATCTGCATGGGCCACCGTTCCCTTGGTTCCTGCAACAATCTGTGAGATTTTTAATTGGAAATGCTGTGGGGCTGATGAAATCCCCGAAGGGTAAGCGCCAAAAACAGTAGCTGCCAAAGGGAGTGATGAAAATTGGCGGCTCAGACTCTGTGTAGAGGTATTTTCCAAAAGCCCGATGATGCATCTAATTTGGGGAAAACCGCTGCTTCCTCTAGGCGTGCCAGGGTATCATCATCTGTAGGCAGTACGTGTTTTTCTCGGCAGACACTTTCGTTGAGTTTGGTGAGGTCCGTGCAAATTTGGATGTTGCCTTTCGGTCTTGGGACCACAACTATCCCAGCGCACTACTGGATTTTCTGAATTACTCACATACCTTCCATTCTGTGCAATTCTGCCTTCACTTTATCTAGGAGGGGTAGAGGCACACGTCGAGGAGCTGAGAGTGCGTAAGAGATCGCTCCATAAGCCAGCTTTATCTCATACATGTTTTGTAGTTTCCCTAACCCTGAGAAAACTTTGGAGAACATTTTCTTGTACTGCTTATCTGTTTCGTGAACTGTGGCTACCCGCCGTATCAGCCCCAGCTTTTGTATAGCGGGAAGATCCAGTAATGTCTTCTCCAGGTCTGTCATACACATATCCTGCTCTGCTTTTATTTTGCTCTTTCTTATTTGGGCTTTGAATGTGCCTAGCACATTTACAGGGAAGTTATTGGGGCGCACTGATCATTTCGGTACCTGGAGTTGGCTGAAGATCTCCGTCTTCAGAGTGCATCTGTACTGAAATGGCAGTGACTACAGCTTAAGTTTAAAGCTCATCCGCTCGCCATTCAGCAAGAGGTCTTGTTCTCATATGCTATCAGTCTTTTGTGTGTGAATGGCTCCCATGAAAGCCATTTCACTCTTTTCTCTTGTCGACAATGGCTTCAAGTCTTTGGATTGACCTGCAGACCACAGTAAAAATGTTTCTTTTTTATACATTATCTGCACTGCCACTCTGTTTCCACAAGTGCCCTTGCTTTTTTACCGCACCTTTTACAGTTGTCTGACTGACTGGTTCTATGGCAAGCATATTCTGTCTGAGCTGAGTCATCTGATTTAAGTGGAGGTACATTTTGTTTGAATTTCCTGCTTGTAGATATTGCATCTACATGAACCCCATTTTGTCTCTGTGTTGTCACGTTGCCGGAGCAGAGGCTGCTACTTCCTTCTTTCCTCCTGCTGCCTGATCTGGTTATTGTTTTTGCCAGCGTGAGTTTGGAGTCTAGCTGAAGCCTCTCTGAGAGCTAAATGCCGACTACGATTCGGTCTCTAATCATTTCTTCTAGTAAAGCGTCATATGCATTTTCTAATGTGTTGTTTTTCCCTGTGTTTTCAGGTCCCAGTGGTGCTGGGACCCTTTAATTGCCCTTTAAATTGACTATTGAATTTTCCCCGCTCATATAAGCTATCACATTATGTTTGCTGACAAAATATTCTCCATCATTTGTTAGAGCGTCGTAGCGCCACTTTTTCTTGTTCTGACAATGGCAAGGTGTTTAAAATAGGGTCGGCTTTGTCACCCAATATGTAGAGAAGCGAGTTAACTTTTTAATATGGATCCCTGACCGCTAGCCCTGACACTAGTCTGAATCGCTCAAAGCATCTCAACCACTATGCCCAGGAGCTCGGTTCTTCAAAATTAAAACTGCCAGGGGGTGTGAGAAAACCTGATCCATTTTGTTCCTTTTTATTTACGGTTAGCAAGACAGCAACGTTTCCCTTGTTTTAATTAGCCGATAGCGGTAACTTCAGGACAGCATTTCTAGAGAAACAATTCTGTGCATTTGTTTGTTGTTTGTCTACTCACAGGTTCTTATCTTCTGACACCATGTAGAAGTCTCGCTTGGACTTTTAAAGAAGACGCAGGAAGCTCAGAGTTAAGTTTCACCTAGAACTTTGTTCACTTCACTTCAGCTCCACTACGTTCTGTATTCTCTCTCTAGATCTACATATGGGTATATCTGTCCCCTACTCTATGCTAGTGCCCTCTACATGTTGATACTGGAATTACCATTCTGCTACACATGATGTTATATCTATGTTAAGTAGCAAATTTTTCCCTGTTGTTGGCAACATTTTGCATAGTTTCAAAAAGGCTCAGATGATCACGGGATTAAACTATTGTTTGGATCTATATACAAGCTAGCTCTCTGTCCCAATGCAAATTATAATATAGAGTATGTCTCCTGATGACCTATTAAAAAAACTGTGGATATGTACGTGGAAAAATGTCTTAAACAGCAGAGGTGCTCTGAAACTGAAAATGTGTGTGTGTGTCTCTGTGTCTATGTGTGTATAATGTTGTGTCTTCCGTGGGTCATGGAGCTATAGGCACTCCTTTTTATACAGCCAAGCTTCCAGTACACTGTCAGAGGGAGATGAGGTGTCCGGTTCAAATCTGAACATCTTGCAAACAGGAATAACAGCCAGACTTCATCACTGGTGGCAGTTGTAAACCTTACTTACCTTACCATTCATTTTCCACAATACTCATTCTCAGGCAATTGGCTGCTAAAGCTATAATAACAGAGAAGGTGCACTGGGAAGGCAAACAAATGGGCAACAAAATAGGACTGCAAGTCACATGATCTGTAATGAGACGATCATACACTCTGGACATTCTGTACAGCGGAGGCTTTATAAGGGGTCTCTGTGTATATTGACATACGTTCTCTGAAAGGACAGATTCAGACATTTCATTGAGCGCATAAAAGGCTGATGAGAATGACAGCATTAATGCATCAATTGTGTAATTTGGTGCGGTTTTGTGACCATCACTACCGTCAAAGGTAATAGCTGGAGCCCACTGGGACACAACGAAAAACAGATAAAACATAAAAAGACTCCAGCAAGTTTGTCCCCAACGTGAACAGCCAACGTGGGTATTTGTGAAAATAAAAGCGCATTATAACGCCCAGCCATTGTCAGAGTGGTACCGTTCCCTGGCTGCTTTTGAGCTGTATATAATTCTGTGCATGTACTCTCCTTCAAGAATTGATCACATTGAATTCCACTGTAACCAATTACTTTTCCCAGTAATTTTGTTCTAAGCCTGTATACGAAGTATTGATGATCACATTAATTATGTATAGCGTCGGTAACCACTCCCCTCGGTGCTGGCAAAAGAGATGAAGGCCATTACAAATAAACAATTACGTCTTTGAAGTAAAGCAAAAATAAGCAGCTAGAAGTTCATAAAACAGATAGATAGAAAGACTGCTGAGCGGAACAAAACTAATTTCAATTAATGTATGGAAATAATATCAATACAAATATTTTAATTATCTTACTTGACAGATTCCTGAAGTTCTAATGATTGGTGTTCAGGAATCAACATAAACTTTCTATATCTCCATAATCGCAAATTACTAATATTTCACGCCTCTCTGGGTACCCACTATGCAATAAAAGTGAATATTCAATCATTTCTGTCAGTATTCATCGGTGTCTTTTGCAAGCAGTATAAGTTATTTGTTAGGCGTTTTATTATGGGTGTGAAGGCTAAGCATTAGATGCATGGGTAGAAATCAAACAACACCCATAAAAGCACATTAACATAAAAACCAAAAAGAAAGTTACAAATAAAACTCAAAGAGCACTGGCATGTGAGGTGAGGATGAAGTATAATTGGATTGTGAATACCTACTTAGTTGGTGCAACGATAGCAGCCATACAACGGGTAGTGTGTTCGGTTATGTCACTCTGGCAGGTCATGCACTTTAAAGCACGACAATGACACTCACATGAAATCGCAAGAAGTGGTGATCCACATTTTTTTTTATTTGTGTGAGCAAAGCATAAAAATAACCAAAAATAAGAGCTGCCTCATAAAAGTAGGACTTTTTTTTGGTGACACAATAAAATATTTAACTCTTTAGTTGCCATACTGATCGGTCGCTTACTGATTGATTTACTTGTCTGATGTTAGACGGGTAATACATTCTTACTCAGTATACGCAGGTAAAAATCGAGAACAAGAACGCCTCCCCACACATTACTAACAAAGATTAGCCTGGATATTACCATAAATTCTTGGCAGTGTGCTTTTACCCTCTAAATTCACCCCTCTTGCACCCTGCAGGCACGTGTAAGGTTACTCTAGTGTGACTATGTTTTGTAAAGCAGGGCAGAAGAGAAGAATTTACTAAAAGTCTGAATCATTAAATCTTCAGTAAGTATCTCTCTTCGCCTGACCCTCAATTTCCAAACGGTCAAGTACAAACACACAAAGAATTTATCTCAGAGAGGAGAATAGCAGATTCAGGGAACTTGCCAAAACCATACCCTCTAACAAATTGTAATATGTTATATAATATACTGTATAATTTTTTTTATTTAAAAAAATGTCACCATTGGCCTTTACACAGGCTTTCCAAATGCTCATGGAATTATACGTAGAGATGTAGCTTTTCTGCTCCAAGTGTAACGATTCCGTTTTAAATAACAAAAGTAAAGAAAATGGTCCTTCTTTTCTCTTCATTTCTCACTCACTGTGTTACCCCAAGCTGCTTAAATCAGTGTGAAAAAAAACGACTAAACCTTTCAGGGTACGATAGTCGCATGATAATTACAGCTTCAGTACAATAGCGATGAGTGAACCCCGTGAACCCAAGTTGAAGTTAGCAGTACAAAACGGAATACACTGTAATGGTCATACGAGTCATTCACATGTCTTTAATTTGTAAATGGGTCAAACCTAGTGCAACATTGCAGGGTAATTAAAGCATCGATCATTGGCGGTCTAAGGTGAGACCACCACCGGAGGGATGTACAGCAGCAATGCTGTGGGTTAGGCAAGGACATCCCTCCAGAGTGAGTAGGACTTTGAAACAGGACTTCAGGGATCATTGCTGCAGCATCTGTATTCATAATCACCCTGGACTTGCCATTTCAGCCACCCTTCCCTACAAAAGCCACTGTGGGGATGATTATCTATTTTGTCTGACTTGGTTAAAGCAGATCAAACACCGAGGCACAAACAAACAACACAATAACGGTGATGCTTAAACCACAGGCCCTGCATGCAATTATGGCGGACTGCCTCATAGACACACATGTCAAGGCAAGTGCCCTCTGGGAGGTGTTTCATTCACACCGGCGCAAAGAGCTGTCCGTGGTTTGACCTTTGCAAGCCAGGGAACGTCCGGAGCGCTGCACGCCGGAAAGCTCAGCTGGGTGAATCTTGCTATTTCCTTCAGCTGGCAATTAATTAGCTGGCTTAATTTGGGGGTTCACACTTGAGCTCTGCAGTGGGAGCTCTCACAGCCCAGCAAGGAGCAGCTGTTTCCTGAAACTGAGGAGAAAAAAACAAAAAAGGTCATCTGTGGGCATTCAGGGGATGGCAACTTGATGAGCATCAAGAATGCTAAAAGTAGCAAAATGGCATCCCTTTGCATTTTTGGGTATGATAGAGCTATTGCATAGACAAATGAAGAAAAAAACGTCTGGCATTGTTGAACAAGTGTGTAGTAAAGTGGGATTTTATGCATGCTCAGTGTAACAATGTATACATGATCATAACATAGGTTACATAATCATTGTTGCGTGAAATGTTCACACTCATTCCCTGAAAACATATCTGTTTAAATACCAGTTTTTGTGTACGATTATGAGCATTTTTTAAACTGAGTTGATCAGAAAGATGCTAATAAAAGAGGTGTAGGACCTGAAGGAAAGAGAAGAGAATAGCCTTATCTGTTTTCTTTGAGTGTTATCTGTTTTCCATGCATATTAAAAGACCATACAGAGCATGGACTATGACAATAGCAGCCTAGACCTGGTATCAATAAAGCAGTTCCTTAGCTTTGACTTACAAATAAACATGAAAAAAGTTTTACCTTAATCAGTAAATAGAGTTTGTTTGTAAGAAGTTAAAAACAAAAGTTACTTATCTTCAAGCCTTTGTATCACTATTCTTCCCTTGACTTTAACCTCTTTGAAAGATAAATACATTACTTTTTATTTGAGCCCTCGATCGTTAACATCAATTCAGGTAGACAATAGCCTTTGTCTTTGTGTAGCTAGGGCAGTCACAGTACTTTTAGTTTGAATATGAGTAACGCACAACTAGTTTGTGATTGATAGTTGACGTTGGGCGATGTATCAAAAGCCATGTTTACAGTTACATATTAATAGTTTCCCCACATCTAATAACGTTGCGATGGGATCATTTGTTTGCATTATCACGTAGAGCTGTGCTGCAGGTGCGACATCTTCAAAGGAAATATTTAACACAAAATGACAGAGTAGATTTTCTGGCTGATACTTAATGACAGAAGGGTAAAGATATCCCACTGCCAAAAGGGGAAGGAAATGGAAAAAGGAGTTGCCAAGGGGCAACAGGCAGCATGATTTAAGCAGCGGACAGACTTCCTGATGAACAAGATTGTGTCTGTGTACCCCGGAGAAGAAGGAGCTGTCTCTCCTAGATTACACATCTTTGTGAGCAATCCATCAAAGCATCCTTCTCTATCAGCACATAGCCGTACGTGGTAAAAAAACTGCAGCAGTGCCTCTGTGCCCTGTTTTAAAAAATAAAAAAAATTTATATGCTGGGAAAATAATTAACAACAAGTTCAAAAGAAATGTGTTCATTAATTTAGCTAATGGCGTCTTTACTGCTGTTTTAGTGATCGGTGGTTTTTTAGTGATCTGGGTATTCCTAAAATGGAGGTTTGTTGCTGTGCGCTCAAAGATTTGAAATAATTACAAAAAAAGCTGTGTATTTCATGCAGAAGGGGGCGATGGTGAAATCCTACAGGCCCTACCTGTTTGCTGTAAAGTTTTGGCACTGTTAGGTGTTTTCCTGTTGGATGCCTGCATCTTATAACCCGGGAACTGCACAGTACAATTTTCAGTATTAAATCAACTCTTACGGAGTCGTCCACATATGGTCTCTATTGGACTCAAATTTACTTAATTAGAGTCTAATTAACACTGGGGATGTGACTGTGTACAAGAAAACTTCCTCTGCACCTTTTTATTCAAATTAAAGCTGGCCGCCCCATTCTTCGTGTAGTCACAGGCAGACTTCAAAATATATATTTTTGGCTTTTGCTATTACTGCCAGAAAAAGACTTCAAGCTTTTAAAAGTCTCTCTGAGTACGGGAATCTATTCAGTGTCAACGGCACTTCATTCAGAAGGGCGTCTGTGCAGAAGTCCCCCGTAGTGTCGCTCCAATGTATATGCACTTTATAGAGCAGTTGGAATGATTAGGACACTACATCAATCTGCATCAAACAGCCGTCTTTAAAACGCTTTTTTAAGAAAGTTTTAGTGGTGTCTACTGTCCAGTTTTAGAACATCTGCTCTCGTCGGCCGGCGTTTCCGAAATTGACCGCGTCAAGTTTTAAGCCCGGAGTTTTAGAACATAGGGCTACGTCTTTCTTCAAAAAAACTTTCTAAAAAAACTTTAGTTTTGTCTCGTCTCAAGTCAGCTGTTTGATGTAGCACGGGCTTAAAAGCAATTTTGCAGAGTATTAGTTTTCCTAATGGATCATTTCTACCTGAGCAGATGGAGACTGATATGTCACAGCATGGGAATGAGGACACAGAGTCCTTCTTAATTAAACTACATTTCCCATGATGCAGTAACCCTTTAGATCAGATCCCACCCATCTGAACACATCATCGGATTCATTCTTAGGGTCAGCAAATCCACGGGAGCATGTACAGGAGCTGGAGTTTGAATAGCTTTTCACCATTTAGGCTCAGATACAACATAAATAAGAATAATAAATGATTAGTAACAGTGTTATATGCAGTATACAGTATACATTATTGCTATTGTTGATGGTTAGGTGACATAACTAAATGTTTGTAAATCTATCAGTTACTTACAGTAAGTAAGGCCATGATTAAGAAAGCTCTGCATAATATTATATACATCTAAATGTCCCACACAACACTGTCTCATGTCAACAATATATTTTACAGACATATAACACATGTATTAAGTAGTTATAATATCATTAATGATGTTTTGTAAATACACCAAGCCAATCTGAGCATAACAGAGAAGGTAATTTCTGATTGGTTTTTTTATTCATTTTTGTATGTTAAACCATTGCTTTACAGGGAAAAAAAACAAAAAAATATAGTACAGCTGTGCTGGCTCTCATTTCAACACCATGCTATCTCCCCTTTTCAAATGGATGTAATATTTTCACACCACACAGTGATGGAAAAAGGCCAATTTCACCATGTCTATATTGATTTATCTATGTATGTACAATGCTATATACATGTAGAACAATCCCTTTCCATTGAAGGAAGGGACACATCACAATGTCAGAAATGCAATTTAAGCACATCGCCCTTGTTATTAATTTCACCGGTAACATTGTTTTCATGGATCGTTTGCGCTACAATATATGATATTGTCCTCAAAAAGAAAGGAAAGATAAATGCATTATTGCTTTTATAAGTTTCCTTCCCCCCGCAGAGGATGCAAGCGCACAAAGCCAAATCTGTGCCATTATTTTCCACTGCACTGTTTAAATTGGCCAGATTAAAAGAACCCCATTATCTCAGAATTGTGTAATCAATACACAGCCAAAACAAAACATAGAAAAATAACTCCCTACCAAATCTGTACTGTGAAAATACCGGTTATAAATATCAAACTGTTTTAGAAACAGGATAGATTACTTTTTTTGTATTTCCCAGGTATCCCGCCGGCATCGGCAGCATTTCCCGTTATCAGTGGGTTTGAGCCCCTGGGAATTTCCTGAACCATACAAAAAAAATGAATAAAAAAACCAAGCAGGTATCAAAGTACACAGTCAACACAAAACATAAATAAAAATGGAGAAGAAAAATGTCTTGTGTAAAATATGCAAATTATACAATTACACAGTGGTTCTCAGTGAGAAGGTATATAGACTCTGCACTATGAGGCACTAAGAGGGACGCTATAACAATTCAGCTATTATGAAACAATAAGATGAGCATCTGTCAAAATACATTAAAATACAGCTGTCTTTAAGTGTGCAGAGAAAACATACTACCAATGATAATCCTCTTTGAGTTACACAAACAGCTCAGGGATGCTGTTCCATTTTTAAATTATTATTAGTTATTTCATTCATTTATTTATTTAGGAATGTGTTTTATATCCTCCTAAGACCCGGCAATTCATTTGTCTTAATCTCAAGAACCACACATTTTACTATGCTGAAACCAACACCACAAGAGACACTCAATAAACAATATATAAATAAAATAAATAAATTATATACTAAACTTTTTTGGTTTGAGTAAAAAAAAAAAAATCCTTGAAATGCGACATCTTAATTTTGATTGGATTCTTAAGTTTGGAACAAATTGCGCCAAGATGAGAGAATATTTTAGTAAAATAGGCCGGGTACAGCTTCTACACAGAAAAACCTGATGAAAATAGAGGAAATTCAAAGAAATTATTTTTGACAGTCAGTGCAAAATACGTTGAAAAAGCAGCTTACACTGTTCATAATTAAATCACGAACACATTACATAATATATAAAAAGGCAGTATAAAAGTAATAGGTTAGCATATTTTTTTATTTGGATTGGCAAATAGGCTGTTTGACAAGGAAGTCTGTCAAGATGCAATAGTATGTGTGGTAAGTTAAAATCAGGAAGGAGGTTATTTAAATACATAAATAGAAGATAAACTCAATAGTTAGCTTTCTTCAGAGCTTTACCTGGGAAGTGATAAATATATACATATGCTGGCTATTTTAAAACCCAATTTAAACCTGGGAAGTATTAGATTGTATTGAAAGAATATAAGGCGAACCACAGAAAATAAAATGTAAAAAGTTATACAGTCTTGCCCTGATGATATACCAAAAAGTACGATCATACTGTGGGGCATGGCAGCTCATTTAACTTGCATGTCACATAAGATTTGTGAACATATCATTAAGAGCTGGTTTGAATTATTCCTGAAAGGAAGCTGTATCATAAAAGATGGTCAACAAGGGGACAACATGCTTACAAATCCATTGGATTTTTTCAAGGATACAGATCGATGGTATCCGAATCTGGCTTATAGTATGATGTACTGTATTTTCTGTTTCAGTCATTGATAAACGTACATCAGTAGGTATTTAAGGAGCCATCTTACAGTATATTGAATGGCTTCAGACTAGAATATAAAGTAGAAACGTATCAATAAAATAGACAAACATCCCTATAGTGTTGTGGGAATCCGCCATGAATTGGTGTTGTAAACTCTGCTCTTCCTGATGTATACAAATGACCTTGGTGGGGACATTAGCAGTAAAATAGATGCATCTGCCAATTACATAACCTGGGGGTCAATAAAAAAAATTTAATCTAGTATTAGGCAAACACTTAAAAAATAAATTTAACACCTACCGATTTAGAGCTCACCATATGGGAAACATCAATTTAAGACAGGGGTGTTTTATGAGAGGCAATCAATCATAGTGTGAACAATACAAAAAAAAAGGACATTATTATGATCTATGTAAGGTTCTGAAGCAATAAAAAAGCAATTAGGATTCTGGGATGTGTACTGTGATTAGTACTGAGTATAAACCAAAGGTGAAACTGTGTTCAATTGAGGGGCCAATAAAAAGGACATGGATGCTCTGTACAGAGGACAAGACTGGTTCTGGTTACCAAATTCGAAACACTCGGAGACCTAATTTGTCCCAGCCAAAAGAAAGGTTCCCTTCCTTTGTTGGATTTTGCTAAATGTTTCTGAACAGCCTTTACCAGTACTATTGGATACACCAGGGGTAGGCAATCCTGGTCCTGGAGTGACGGAGACGGTCCTGGTTTTCACTCCATCCAAAACTGTATTAATTTGAATGAATCAGGTTTCATGAATGCAGGTGACAGGTCAGCATTTCACCATACAGAATATCCAGGCTCAGACTTTTAATCATCCATCAAACTCTCATTATCAAGCTCAGATGGAACAAAAACCATAAACGGCACCAGCACTCCAGGACCAGGGTTGCCTACCCCTGCTATACAATTTATGAAAAAAACATTTCTGTCCAGGTTAAGCATCTTTTCCATACACACTTCACGAGTCACATACGTCGCAGTTAATCGTTCAAGCACCCCGTCTTCTATGTGTCTTTCACAGCAGCGGCAGTCCAAATTAAAAAATTGCTTATTATTAATTTTCATATCTCTTCAGAATGAGTTTACCAATTCACATTATTTCCCCCAGTTCATTACTGAATACTGAATTACCAAAGTTTTTCATAAATCCTCTTTCCCTACTCTATACTCCATACTCTAACAATAGGAATACTTCAGAGCTTGCAATCCTGAAACCAAAGCATTCCTATCAATGTAAAACAGGCTGTATCTCCGTGGCTGCAATGGCTGAAGCAGCAGAAAAGTATGCATCAATCTGTACTGCTGTAAACTACATTACGCAAGACACTGTTTTTTATATATTTCCTTATTACTTTAATTTTTAGAATATTACTATGCAGGCTGCATTTATTAGCCTGCATAGCAATAGCATATCTGTTTTGCTTATTAATTATTTATCATATGTTATATAACGCTACACATTATTACCATATCCCTCTGTTTGATTCTGGTACGGGAATACATTTACGTAGCATTTTTACTAACTTTTTTTGTTTGCGGTTTGATGTGCCTGTCACTGAACAACAAAATTCCTGACAGGAAACAGGAAGGAGTTTTCAGTTTGACACTACGCAGACACAGGGTTTGCAAGGAGACAGGTAAACACATTGCTCTTATTTGTTTTCACTTGATGTATAAACTCTTTGTTTTGAAAGACTGAAATGTAATTAGTAAGTTATGCATTCATCTTACTGCTTACTATATGATGTATCAAAAGTCAGGTTAGGGATGGCGAGCTCAAACTATTTCAAACAGTATATTTCACAAGTGAGACGTGCAATTGTTTTGACCGTCACTATGTCGACCCTTTTACTTTGCCCGGGTTACAAGGAGAATTTATTGGACATTGTGATTCGGAGAACAGATCTTGACAGATTTGGTCCGCAATCGTTTCGGTCTCCCTTTCAACCCGCGAAGAGATTTATCTTTCTGAGGAAATGGCGTAGTTGACTTTGAGAGGGCCTCCCTTCTATGAGATATTGTGGAGGCACCATGTGCCTCTCGCATTTTTCACCTCCAAACCAGATTAAGTTAACAAGTGGAACAGTCTCATTGTGACACTTGGTTCCGTGGGCTAAGACCTCTGGGATGGTGATGAATGTCCTATCAGAAGCCACACGATCCGTGACAGATGAGACTCAACTGAAACAAGCCGGTTATTAGTTAACCTTCTGTCAGGAGAGGGTACCTCATGTTATGGAGATGTCAATACTTTTCGGCTGGGTTTTTCTCATTTCATTGTGTTTGCCCTTTATTCTTTTTTTGCAACAGGTATATGCGCAAATTATACGAAAATCGGTTCAAACTGAAATACGCGCAGTTTCCAACCCAGCCTGTGTCACGATGCCAATGGTACGCCAAATGAAACGCACGTAAATGACTTGCTTTTCCTGTGTGCAAAAATGGGTTTTCCTGAACAAGCCTGTCACTTTATTTTTTGGCATATGGTACCGATAGACATGCAGGTCAATAACAGTCTGTGGTGAAAGTTCTCAGCAACAATATCTGAGGGTTTCAGGCAGAGGAATAAATGATACCAAATAAGGTCCGTCTCATGATACCAAAAAGGTATCAAATAAGGCATTGCGTGTGAGCGCTGAGTCATAACTGCAGCTCTAAGCAGGAGCCACTATTGCACGTGATCGCATTGCTTAGACGGTTCACAAAAAAGCGATTTCTTCATCTGGTGCCAAGATATTTTGAGAGGATAAGAGACATGATGCATTCTCAGAAACAATACCAAACCAGTGATCTGATAAATAGGATAATTCCCAGCAGCAGTGCTTATACAGCTATATGCCATATTGAGAAGCGATGAAATCTGCAACATAATCTTTTTAGTGGACTTTGTTTATGACCTCAGCAATTTTATCAGCAGGAGAGCGATTACCTCATCAACATAAAATTGAGGGGGCCTGACTGGTCCAAACTCTGAATGTTCAGATTGAGGTTCTAGAAATAATTTAGTTATTTAAGTGGCAGACGTGCAAATTGATGCATTTCCACTTGTTGTCTCTAAAATAACAGTTTGCATTTAGTAAATCTCTTTACACTGCATTATGATCCACTGATGCATTGGGTGCTTCTCTGGGTAAGAGCTGTCAACCAAATAAGTAAATAAATCAATCAAAATAAATTGATAGTAACTCTACAACCATGCTACAAAATATTATTAATATTATGATTAGAATTATTATTTAGAAAGAGACACATATATACAGAGATTGATAGGTAGATAAATGGCTGGATAGGTTATTGCTATTACACAGATAGCTTGTCAGGTAGATAGAATAGATAAGAATGAAAACAGCCAATTCCTATGATTCTATCTGGTGCCTTTCAGGTGATAAACCTGGGGATTTATGTCAGTTGCATTCTGTGCCCAGGAGAATATAACCGATGATCTGCACTTGCTCCATATATGGAAAGCCAAATGCATTATCTGACCGCTCTCTTGGGAGCGAGCGGATTTCACCGAAGCGGACAGCGTTCTTTTTTGGCTCTCCCCTAAGACAGACGCTCTCCGCCGCGGCCCAGCGTTCGCGGAGTTCCCGCGTGGAAGAGCACGCCGCGTGGATCCGACAGATTTGTCTGTGTTTTTCCCTTTGACGGGCGGATGATAGTGGGAGATGGAGCCATCCTGCTGTTTGAGAGACATAACCAGCCTGCTGCACCACTGGTTTGTGTGCGATTACAGATGAGAATGAGATAACACAGGGATGAGGCATATGGGGAAGACTTCAAAATCCTGTCACAAAATGGCCTCTTTGGGTGTGGGGGCATTCAATTGATTTATTTATCATTTTTTTACACTTCACCCATCACAAAACAAAACACACTGTGTTTAAAACAGTAATTATCATTGATTACACATCTTAAATACCAACTACCAGTGTTTTTTTTATTCATACACTGTTGCTGTTTCTTCACATTTTCTTACCAGCTTCTCTTTAAATATTAAGTTTCAGAATCGGAGAATTATGTCTTTAATGAATAGATTTTACCATCCATTTTACTTGCAAACTGACTCGTCAAACATTTGTCATGGCTAAAAACGTGCACATATTGCATTTAGACGTATAAGGTTAAGGATACATTTCGACTGACTCCTGGCTAAGGTACAATAAGGTTGTTGCTACCAGCACACTATTGTGTCAGGAATAAGACGTGCGATAATATTGTGCAGTTATAGTGATCATTCCGATAGTGCCTTTAAGAATCAGTTAAACCTATCATTGTGTAGATTTTCTTGAGACGCAGGGATCCAGATTATGATATGATAGTTGAGAACTACATTCAGGTAGAAAAATAAAGCCCACAAACAGTTCAACAACATGATTTGCATCCCATGCCGGAATGCCATACATTGCTGAAATGGTGCACACACGGTGATCCTCAGAAATATGTCCTTACAGCATAATATGAGAGAGACACAGGACCCAATACATTGTTTCCATTTCTGACTGAAAGAAACAGTGGCACTGAGCGCTGAACAAGATTAATTATCCAAGGAAACCCACGGGCAAAGACAATATCCAGATGTGAACGCTAGCCCTTTGGCCAGCGCAGTAACACAGTTCCACTCATTAAATTTCAGTGCTGGGAAAACTTATTAAAACTAAGTCAAAATTTGCAAGAAAGTAGTCTTTAGGGCTAGTAATAAAAAAAAAAAGCCGAACCTCTTTTATCAGGTAGTTTGAATTCAGATTGTTTAATTTCTTGACCTTCCCTCCAAACTTCCCATTCAGCAGGCCTCTTAGCCTCCGGCAGTGTGCGAGCTTTAATATTTTAGTGCAATGGAACGCAACCATATGCTGCTTGAAAATCTGGAGGAAAAACAGCAGAATTGTAAGGGATGGGTTCCCGTGAGAGGGGCTATCATAAATATCATCTCAGAGATGAAAAAACAGAGAAAAAGGATGGCAATATTGTGGCTGCACATGTCCTGCTTTTTCAGATTTTTCCATAATGTTTTAATTTCTCCGTCATTAGAATTGAACACCCATAAGATCCTCTTACAGATTAGACCAATTTTAAGGGTAACATTTTTGCGTCATTTGGCTGTAATCAAGTTGAGGCGATTTAACCTTAACATGAAATGAGTATGAGAAGCCTGCATGGCGGTAAAAGCAATTATTTGTTCTCAAACTTTGAAACACACCGTGTAGTTCTGCATTAAATGTGACATATGGCTGCAATAATACTTATGTCTCTGGTTACCATGGGAACTTCAAACCAATTACAAAATGCATATTATTTGCTTACAAATGAGGAAACATGACTCTCCATTAAGGCTGTGTTGAGAATCAGGCAAAAAATTGCATTGCCTTTTGAGACTGCTGGGAAAGAGAATACGGTGCGACTCCATTAAAAGTCCATGAACATCAAAATATGTCGGTTGAAAATGTTGACCCATTACGCCACAGACCATGACTAAAATAAAATTGAAAAGCTCCAGAATTATGCACACCGCACTTTAACAAACATACAGCATGATTCAGATTGTTCTCGCTGCGAGACGCCTACTGTCTCCCAACCCCCCGTGACCTCAGAACATGGTGACTGAATCCTCCACGGGGCTCTTTGAAGCAATCTTACCAAAGGCTGTCGGGGAACAGAAAGAAGGCTCTTGATTTCAGAAGGACTTGTGCAGAGCCAGAAATAAACTATTTTAAATTAAGACTCCTTCTTTCTTGGATTTCACTGAACACACCTGCCCAAATTACTAAAACATAACAATTTTACCTTTTAAACTAAGAATCCTGAAATTAGATACATTTTGCTCAGATGAACATCTTGAAATGCAAAAAAGCCCATCAGTTTTTTTGGTTAGTTACCTTACTGAATAGCATCAAAAATAAAGATAAGTCTGCAATCAAACATGTATTGCTTATTTAGAATAGTTTTAATCTTAGTTTAATTAATTTATTCTTACCTACAAGTTATCTACAATCTAGACTGCACCTTTATGGAAACAGGTTAGATCCAGATCTAATAAATATAGAAACATTGAAATTGTTACAACCATTCTCAAATATCCAAACAATTTAAAGATATTACATGATATATTCCTTACATTTTCTTATCATACAATGTCTTAAAATATTATATTATAAATACACATTTGTTATTCATAAGGGTTAAAAAGCATCTGCAAAATATATGAAAAATAGAAATCTGGCCATTGTAGTTTAACCGGACAGATGCAACCTCTTATTATTGATGATAATTTACTGAAGGGCCGAGGCTATGGTTGGTACTTAGCTCTACTCATGATTGTTTCATGTCTCAACATCTGTGGTGTGGTAAATGCCTGGGGACAGGGGATTGGGGAATCATTAAGTTGAGACAATGGGTTAAAAGTGGGGGCTTTGACAGCCTGGGTTTGATGTAAATTGAGCTGTCAGCTGGGGGAATAATGACAGAGCGAAGCTGCCGGGCGAAAGAGCGACATTCAATACGAGCACTGTCGCTTTTTTTTTCTCACCGTGGGGGAAAGGGAGCTATTTTCGGGCTCTTTTATGTCGTTGGATTCCGTTGCTTTTCGGGGCCGTGTCGAACTGTAAGACATGTCTCTTTCCTAATTGTAGTATTATCCCCTTACAGTCCTCGGAGGGCTGTCTTTCTTTTTGCCGGTGTCGTTCTTCAGCAACGCGGCGATGTCCTTCCCAGAGTGTTACGGATACTCCCTGGACACTGTGACAAGGCCATTTTCTTCTTCCTTATCCAATTGCAACTCCTAGGCCTGTCTCATCAATGCAAGATCATCCATCAATTCAGGATGGCGTGGAATGGGAGGGCATTCTTGAAAGACATGCTGTCGTCACCTGACTGCTTCTCTCCCGCTCCTCAGTACGCCAGCTGAGCTACCGTTGCACCTGTGCGAGAGAACTGTGTGCTGAGGTAGGCCAATCAAAGCCGCTTGAACGTCCAGGGGAATTACTAGTGAGCAATGAGGTAGCGGTCATTCTGATGTCAGCGGTGAAACAAGATTCCTCACGCTGCTCACGTTTGAAACTGTCTCTTCCTGGGTGATGCTATGGCTAATTGTACAGGACTCCCGGCTACAGCTGGAAAGGGTGTAGTCTGGATTGAATATGGGCCCACTGACACATCTCTGTACTGCACATACAGATTAGCCGACTGTGCCACTTTTTGCCAAAATTAAAAACTAAACATGAATAACAGTGGGCACCATCAAAGGAACATGAGCGAGGGAAGAATGAAAGGATGTACCTTCTACTGTCTAACTTCATTTTCTCTCCCCATCCACCACACCCACCCTAGCCCTCCATTTTGGCTGCTATTTTTTCTGAACAATGAATGCAACCAGCAGAATATCTTTTGACAGACAATGGGCTATATTTTAAATGTCAAGGGGCAATTGTTGAACGCTAGCCGTAACTCAAGGCACCGTGTCCAACTCAAATTCGGTAATTTAGTGACACCAGGCTTTAGCCACGACTGTGGCCACAATTTTAATGGATAGCTACTGTCCTTACACTGTAAATGTGCTGCTTGCAAATGCACTCCCTGTAGCACTGCCTCAGTCATATGGCATCCAATTATAAACTCAATTTGATTGCAGTGACAGTTAAGAACCACTGCACCTCCACGGATTGATCAAACATGTATCTTACACTATTTGATGGGTTTAGAGCTGGTCTGCCACATTGTCGCTCTCATTCAAGTAGCTTACATTGATTAACTCCACACAGTTGCAATGCCTAACGAGCCGACATTGGACTGCATAACCAAACACAGCTTGCATATCAAATAGTCAAATTGAAATAAAATGTTTCTCGTATCTGTGCTATGTGTTCATGCATTCATGTGAGTGGCACATTTATAACGCCACCAAAATAGCACAGTGCGCCAGCGTTTGAGTTTAAACCTGGTCTGGGTAGGTATGCAAACGCATTATTAACCACCAAAACATGCACAGCAATGGATGTTTCTATTAACATGCCCCCGAACTATGTTGACTCAAAACAGATTTACTGCAGACCACAAAACTACCAAACCTGGCGCAGGTGACAAATATTCCGTTTTTGTGGGAGACAAAACTATAGCAATTCCACTTGCGCCTTAGCTGGGACGTTTGTGCTTACGCTGTCACAGAAATCATGCCCAATGCCTTCATTTCAACTCCAGGTACTGAACTTGCAGGCAAGCAGATAAGGAGATGGGCATCACTTTGTTCAAAGAATTCTCAAGTGATTGGATCATACCTACCAGTAAATAAGAAATGCCTTGTTTGAGTATTCTTGTAAATTAGCATGTGCTATGGATTTGTAATTTTTTTTTGTATTGGACACATTTTGATCATTTTAATCATCTTATTTTAATTGTATTGTTGTATTGGCGTATCCTTTGTGTCTGCTCTTAATGCGATTAAGGCTGTGCTATCTATAAAATATGCTTTGACTGGTAGTTTTTCAATAACAATTTCTGACATGCTGCTGTTATAAATGCTTAAGGCATTATTAAAAACTTTGTAATACAAGTAAAAGTAATGGTTTGTTGATATTCAGCTTTAATAAATAAGTTATTGAAAAAACCACTTACAAAACTGGAGAGTTTGCTGCAAAGTTGCAGCTAATATGTAACGCATTTGCTGCAAACTAAATTGTTTTTCACAAAATGTTGCTAGAGGTTTGTCAGACTTTGCCATTAGTGGCAAACTAAAAACTTTGCCAGAAGTAAATGACAGTTCAAAGGTTAAAATATGAAATAGATATACATGACAAAACAGTTGCTAACCTTACTTCTTAATCTAGAAATCCAGGTCTTCTACCTAATATCATATTTGCAAATATTTATTATTGTTGGAATAAAGAAAAAAATAATTTTTTTTGAGAGCTATAATGTATTTCTAAATTAACCTGCAATGTCTTGGTTATAGGACCCAGCCTACCTTTGTACGTGAGTGCTTTTGCTGAATGTGCCGCTTGGGAGCTTATGTCCATTAATGACATTGAGTATAGAATGTCTACTGAAATCACCTTTAAAATTGAAAAGTAAGCAGTCATATCACAAATCCATTTGATGTTCTGTCCAGTAGTCAGGCCCCAAGAGGCATGCACTCACGCACTATTACACCTGTCATGGCTGCTTGGCTTTGTAATGCAGATCCATGTACTGCATGAAAGACAGTACCAAGAGAGATGCATTCAAAGCTGCTTTTCAAAATGACAGCAAACCCCCAAGTGCTTTGGAAATCCCTTTCATGATACTTCCCCAGTTTACAGAGTAGTCATGCTTCCACTCACTGCTTCTGAATTTCTGGCCTTATCATAATGGGTCCACCGCAAACTTTAAGAATGCAGAGGCCAAACTCCTGAAAACCCAAAATTTATATGAAAATGCATAAATATGCTTGGACCCAAAGGTAATATAATCTTTTATGCCCCCCCCCTAACAACTCTCATACTATTTGGCAAAGGATTGAGGAAGATACTTTGGTTAATCTCTATCCTTCTAATGGTTTGTGTCTCTGTGGAAACCCACAGAAAAGAACACGTGAACAACGCTTGTAAATTACGATTATTACTGTTGAAAGCAAATAATTATTGTTCCCGATCCTCTTCGGACATTCCAGTGGAAATATAACTTTATTTATTTTATTTGTTGTTGTGGATGTTTGCATATTTAATGAGTGAAGAGATTAAAGTAACGAATCAATGGCTCTAGAAATCTTTGAAGACGTATAAGTGAATAGTTAGGGTTCATTGAGTTCATTCTGTCCTCTACTTCTTCAAATACCCCACAGACCCCTATTTATAATTAGTCATAAAAATAGCAACACATGCCTCAAGATGAAACAGATGTTTTACATTAATTCACATTAATTTGAAAACAATAGTGCTAAGAAACTTAATTTCCTTATATCTGTGGTTTTCCAAACTTGTATGCTTTCTGACCTTATGCTAACTTAATAGTTGGTTTCAATGTTCAATTTCCAACATCAAGTCAATCTTTAATTGGGTTCAAGTTAATTAAACTTTTGTTATGTATTAATCACTCTGAATTTATGAATAGCAGCACCAATCTGTTTAAAGTGACTGACAGATTTAAGGCCGTAAACCCAGCAGGGATTCAACACATTTGGTTCATGTGCACATGCCCAATAAAATGTTTAGTGTTAAATAATAAATTTATCTGAGTCCACTATGGACAGTGTTAAAGTTGAGTTAAGTGGACAGCATACTTAATCAGACGTTGTCATTTGGACGTCTGCAGACATCGAATAGAATAATAATAATTTTTTTGCCTTCGGACGACGTCTTCTGCGCAGGCTGCCGAGGCGAACGTTCTCAGGCGAAGTCCATTATTCGTTGATCCGCCCCCGTCTGCAGCTGGTCTAAACATCACGGTTCTAACCGGTTTGTCTTTTCAAGTAAATCGTTCAAGGTGTCTGTGGACGTCTTTGTCTTTGTCTTAATGTCTTTTGTCTACCATGTCTGCCGCCTGCTTTAGAGTTGACGCCGGGCATTTTACTGTGTACCTTTCTTCCGTTCCTTAAAACCTTATGTGACACAGTCACAGGAGTGGATGCAGTAGAAAATCCGATAGATTTTCAATCGGGAAACCAGGACGAGAACCGCAACAGAAAAGGAAACAATAACCCACGAACCATGACAATATGCTTATCGCCATTTTATTCCCATTCTTTGGGTGCAAATCAAATTAAAGCAGAAATAGTGGTCGAGAATAAAATGACTAAACCAAAGACCAACAAAGGCATACAGACTTTGAGGATTGGGAGACTCTTTACACTGCTATAATGGTTAATAATGCCATATCCATGCAGGCAAAAATGTAACAATAACCAATTTACACTGACATTCTTTTATGACATTTTTTTACCCAATGTTTGCCCTTTACACTGCTCAGAAAAACCAGCAGGGGATTTCAGCTCACCAACCGCCACTATTCATAAGTATCCTATATTAATACGTTTTAATACTATCATGTTTTCACTGGAGAGCACTCCAGGGAAAAAAGTGCACACTTTTTTTACATGGTTCTCCATGGCAATACTATTGTGTACATACAATACTGTATGTTTTAAACTGTATATAGAATAACTGAGCGCCTAAACCAACATCGTGGCGTGAGAATAACGCATCCCAGTCAATTTGTACTAACACATTTCTGCGTCAGTGACCAAGAATATAAAAACGTTTATCACAACCAAGTGGAAAATATAACATAAATGTTTTTCAGTGGGAGAAAATTAACAAACACACGGTCATCATTGTGTCTTTCCACAACAGACGTAAATAACACAGTATCAAAACCAAATTGGCATGATTAGGCTATTATTGTCAGGGGTAGCGTGGGAACGAAGGACCAGACGCGACAGCAGGGGTTCAGAGAATGCTCACTGAACACCACAAAGCGGGAGAGAAACCCCGCAAACAGGGAATTACAATATACAAACAAAATAATAACTCTCCACACAGGAGAGATACCGCTACAAATGAAACGACCCTAATAGGGCGAAAACTCTTAACTATAAATATACAATAACAACAAAGAAAAACCCTTTAGCTCACAACGAGGGAGCCGAAACCAAAAACACTCCTGCTACACGGAGCAGCCACGAATACACAGGCAATAGCAATAATGGTTTAAAGGGAAAACAGCACAAAACCAGGGCACCCTCGGTACCTGACTATAACGCCCGATAATTGATGAAACAAATGAAAACAAAATAACGCTTACGCTTTGCACAACAAAGAGAGCGGGACAGGAAAAGGATATGTCCTAGAATGCCGGCTTTCTTCAAAAAGGATAGGCAATATGGAAGCGTCTACCACAGGTGACGCGAGGTTTAAATAATAATGGGAACTACGGAACAGGTGCATACTCTGAGTAGCAAACCCAAAAACATGAAACGGACAAAGACACAGAGGGAAGAGACGCCACACGAGCGCTCCCCAGGGAAGTGGTAAAACAGAGAACAGCAGGCTTAGAAACCATGACAGGACCCCCCCACTAAGGGATGACCCCAGACGATCCCTCAAGCCTGCGACCCCAGAAATCCCTGATAAGTTGAGGGTCCAGGATGTTTTTGGAGGGAACCCAACTACGCTCCTCTGGGCCATAACCCTCCCAATCTACTAGAAACTGAAAACCTCTCCCAACCCGTCTCTCGGCTAGAATACGCCGGACAGTGTACACAGGACCCCCCTCTATCATCCGAGGAGGTGGCGGTGGCTTCTCCGCGGAGGCCAGCGGGCTAATAAGGACTGGCTTAAGGCGAGAGACATGAAACGTGGGATGGATACGCATAGCACGAGGGAGCTGTAATCGTACCGTAACCGGATTAATGCGCCGTATAATTTTAAAAGGCCCAATAAACCGGGGCGCGAGTTTGCGAGACTCCACCTTTAACGGCAGATCACGCGTAGCGAGCCACACGCGTTGCCCTACCCTGAATGAGGGGGCTGGACGACGTCGTCTATCAGCTGCCACCTTGTGTCTAGCCGCAGCTCGCTGAAGCGCAGTCCGCACCCGCTTCCAGACAGAGCGACACCTCCGAATAAAGGATGCCACGGAGGGAACCTCTATATTACTCTCCAGCTCAGGGAATAGTGGGGGCTGATACCCCAGTTGAGCCTCGAAGGGCGAGAGCCCTGTGGACGCGTTGCGCAACGTATTATGGGCATACTCAGCCCAGGCTAGGTGTGTACTCCAGGAAGTGGGATTAGAGGCCGCCAGGCAACGCAGAGTGTTCTCCAGCGTCTGGTTAGTGCGCTCGGTCTGTCCATTCGTCTCAGGATGGAAACCAGACGACAAACTGACCGAGGCACCAAGCAGAGAACAGAATGTGCGCCAAAATTTGGCCGTGAACTGGGGGCCGCGATCAGAAACCACATCCAACGGTAACCCGTGTAGCCGAAAAACATGGTCTATAATAAGTTGCGCAGTCTCAGAAGCTGAAGGAAGTTTAGACAACGCAATAAAATGGGCCGCCTTGGAGAAACGATCTACCACGACTAAGATCACCGATCTACCCAGTGACATCGGCAAACCGGTGACGAAGTCGAGGGCGATGTGACTCCAAGGACGGCTGGGAATGGGAAGAGGGCGCAAAAGCCCTGAGGGTGGGAGACTTGAACCCTTACTGCGGGCACACACCGGACAAGCCGCAACAAAACTCCGGACATCCCTCTCCAAAGTGGGCCACCAAAACCGCCGAGAAAGAAAGTCCTTCGTGCGGTGAACGCCCGGATGAGCCGCTAATTGAGAAGTGTGACCCCAACGTAATACCCGGGGCCTAAGCTTCAGCGGAACGAACAAACAGTGAGGAGGGCCCCCCCCAGGCCCTGGGACAGAGCGCACTGCCCTCTGAACTGCAGCTTCAATGGTCCAAATAACTGGGGCCACAATTTGGTCGGCGGGAATAATAAATTCGGGGGCGGGAGCCCTGTCCGAATTATCAAAGACGCGAGAAAGGGCATCTGGCTTAACGTTCTTGGAGCCGGGGCGATACGTGAGCAGGAAATTGAAGCGCAAGAAGAATAACGCCCACCGGGCTTGGCGAGAATTAAGCCTCTTGGCTAGCTGCACGTACTCCAGGTTCTTATGGTCCGTCCACACCGTGAACGGATGCTCCGACCCTTCAAGCCAGTGACGCCACTCTTCAAGCGCCATTTTTACCGCCAAAAGCTCCCGGTCTCCCACATCATAATTTCTCTCGGCAGGAGTTAATGAGCGAGAAAAGTAAGCACAGGGGTGCATCTTGTGGTCAATAGGGGATAACTGGGAGAGAATGGCTCCTACTCCTAACTCAGACGCGTCTACCTCTACTACAAACGGGAGAGAAGGGTTAGGCGTTACGAGAATAGGTTCAGACGTGAAACGTTTTTTAAGGTCAGAAAATGCCGCTTCAGCTCTCGAGTTCCATTGAAACCGAGAAGAGGTTTTTTTTGTGAGCGCTGTAATAGGAGCAACTACCGCGCTGAAATTCCGAATAAACCTTCGGTAAAAATTAGCAAAACCTAAAAAACGTTGAACCTGTTTGAGAGAGGATGGCGTGGGCCAATTCTTCACAGCCGAGACTTTCTCGGGGTCCATTTGAACCTTGCCATCAGCCACAATGAATCCCAGGAACGTCACTGATTTTGTGTGAAAAACACACTTCTCTGCCTTAACAAACAGCTGCGCCTTGAGCAGAGCATTAAGAACCTGCCTGACATGGCGAATGTGACTGGAAATATCGGGAGAAAATATTAAAATGTCATCAATATACACAAAAACTGATTTCTCCAGCATCTCTCTTAACACGTCGTTCACTAACGCCTGAAAAACTGAGGGGGCGCTAGTGAGCCCGAACGGCATCACCTGGTACTCATAGTGTCCCGAATGGGTGTTAAACGCAGTTTTCCATTGGTCGCCCTCCCGGATGCGAACGAGGTTGTAAGCGCTGCGTAAATCCAGTTTTGTAAAAATAGACGCCCCCTGGAGGCGTTCAAATGCCGAATTCATAAGAGGTAGAGGATAACGATTTTTTACAGTTATAGCATTAAGTCCCCTGTAATCAATACATGGCCTAAGACTACCGTCTTTTTTCTTAACAAAGAAAAAACCGGACCCTGCCGGCGATGTGGAGGGTCTGATGAATCCGTTGGCTAGCGATTCCTCTATATAAGTTCTCATAGCGGCACTCTCAGGGGCCGATAAAGAATACAGCGCTCCCCTGGGAGGAATCGAGCCAGGGTATAGCTCGATGGCGCAATCATACGGCCTATGAGGAGGGAGAGAAGTGGCATGCTGCTTACTGAAAACCTCCGCAAGATCAGTGTACTGCTGAGGAACATTAGCTGGCAATGAAAACGGAATAGCTCCGCCCACCTGAACATTCTCCGAATCTGACTCCGAATCGCGAGGGATGTCCCAATCTATCACAGACGGAGAGCTCTCCTCCTCCCACATATTAAACCCGTCAGCGAGCGGATCCCAAGAAAGACTCCCCCTGGTGTCGCGAGATGACGCTACAGCCCCGTGAGCCCCACGGAGAACACTGTCCTCCTCCTGTTCGCTGTCAGAACTCAGATCGGGAAGCGAGCGGCGCGAGCCGCCAGATCTAATCGCTTTATCCCTAAAACAGTGGTGTCGGCACTGAACTCCCCAACGGAGAATAACCGAGTCTTCCGCTCCCCAGTTAATATTGGGCCTGTGCTGAACCAACCATGAGTGACCCAGAACAAGTGGGTATGTGGGAGAATCTACTAAAAAAAAATGTATACGCTCCGTATGATCTTGTAACGAAACAGACAGTTTTAAGGCGCTGGTAACCCGCCGGATAGCGCCCGTGCCCAAAGGGCGACTGTCAAGAGCAGTTACTAACCGTGGAACGGGAAGAGAAACTGAGGGAATCCCCTGCTCCCTAGCCCACTTAATGTCCATAAGGGACTCAACTGAACCGGAATCGATAAAGGCGATACAGCTGGTGGAATGCTTATTCCAACTCAGCTGCACAGATAATAGGGTACGAGGAGAAGTTTGATCATGTCTCACTAAGGACCTCGATTCCCTTAGCGAGACTCCTCTTTTTCCCGCTAGCTTAGGACATTGATCTCTGTAATGCCCGGCGCGTTTACAATAACGACACCACGCCTCTCTCGACCTGGTGAACCTGGAATCACGTACTGCCGTCCCATCTACCTGCATGGGCTCCTCGGAAAATGAGGGAACCGGAGCAACCACCGGACGAGGCACACAAATAGAGGACCGACCACTGCGTGACCCAGCAAATCTTTCTCTCTCTCTCTCTCTAATCCGATTGTCAATTCTGATAGCCTTAGACACTAACGAACCGAACGAAGCGGGTGGTTCGATTGCAGAAAGGGCATCTCGAACTGGATCGGAAAGTGCTTTAATAAATAGGGCACTAAGCGGTCCATCAGGCCACCCAGTCTCCCCTGCGAGTGCTCGAAAGACAATAGAAAATGACGCCACCGTGTCGGAGCCCTGACGAAGATAAGTCAGTCGCATAGCCGCCTCCTGACCGGAGACGTCATGGTCGAACACCGACGCCATCTCTTCTACCAAACTTTCCATAGTGGACATCACGGGAGAGCTTGCTCTGACTAAGGGGTCCGCCCAAGCGAGAGCCGTACCTGTTAAAAGCGAGAGAATAAACGAAACTCGAGCCTCCTGGGTGGAAAACCGAGAAGGTTTTGATTTGAAAAAAATTAAACATTGAGTCAAAAACCCCCTACACCTCCCGGTCTCCCCTCCATAGCGAATCGGGAGTTGTAATTTAGGCTCCCTGAGCTCGCGTGGAACGGGAATCACCGCTGGATCAGGAGGAATCAGCACCGCCGAACCTGGCGCCTGTGCCACCGGGATTGAAGGTAAAGTAACCTGGGGGGGCGTAATCGTCAATGCTAAAGTGTGAATGTTGTCCACTAATTCACGCAACCCGTCTCCCTGATAACGCAGCTGGTTGCCGAATTGTGCCTGCTGAGTGTGTAGGGCTTGGACGGTGGCTTGAAGAGCCCTAATGCCCTCCTCATGGCCGGAGATAATCACCTCCTGCGCTGTGAGGATTTGCCCTATATTAGCGGCTGTCGCTGGTGCCTCCCTACTGGCTTCCATATTCTGTCAGGGGTAGCGTGGGAACGAAGGACCAGACGCGACAGCAGGGGTTCAGAGAATGCTCACTGAACACCACAAAGCGGGAGAGAAACCCCGCAAACAGGGAATTACAATATACAAACAAAATAATAACTCTCCACACAGGAGAGATACCGCTACAAATGAAACGACCCTAATAGGGCAAAAACTCTTAACTATAAATATACAATAACAACAAAGAAAAACCCTTTAGCTCACAACGAGGGAGCCGAAACCAAAAACACTCCTGCTACACGGAGCAGCCACGAATACACAGGCAATAGCAATAATGGTTTAAAGGGAAAACAGCACAAAACCAGGGCACCCTCGGTACGTGACTATAACGCCCGATAATTGGTGAAACAAATGAAAACAAAATAACGCTTACGCTTTGCACAACAAAGAGAGCGGGACAGGAAAAGGATATGTCCTAGAATGCCGGCTTTCTTCAAAAAGGATAGGCAATATGGAAGCGTCTACCACAGGTGACGCGAGGTTTAAATAATAATGGGAACTACGGAACAGGTGCATACTCTGAGTAGCAAACCCAAAAACATGAAACGGACAAAGACACAGAGGGAAGAGACGCCACACGAGCGCTCCCCAGGGAAGTGGTAAAACAGAGAACAGCAGGCTTAGAAACCATGACAATTATAGCACCCTCATAGTGCGAAGCCTCCGCTGCAATGCAATTGGCTGTTATATACCATGTTTCTGTGCTTATGGACTTTAAGATTCAGTATATCCTCTTCATCATTTTTAATTTTGAAGTAACTTACTGTTTGTTTAGTTTACCTCATTCATCTGGGTTGTAGTTGTTCCATGATCATATGATACCATCAATTTGTTTTTATAATTTTTTATTCCTGCCTTAATAATTCTTTTATTTTTTATTTTTGTTTGTTTCTTTTTCCCACACCACATATTTTACTAAGACATTTTACGTTAAGTTCTTGCCTTAACTGTTTCCCGCCTGGATACAAAGTAACTCTGACAGCTGATGGAATGTTTACGTACCATGTTAACTAACAGGCATTTTTTTTTCCAGCTGTATTTTACACAGAATAAATAAGCTAACGGTTAATGTTGGGCTTTTTTCCTAGGTCTTGTGGTGGATCAGAAACTGATTATTTTAACCCCGCTCTTTTCCGGCTTGACGTCTTCACACAGACATTGATGCCAGGTCAGCTCCACCAATTACTCGGTATTTATGTAACAAGCAATTATTTGTCTGATTAACAATCCTCATTGCAGCTGTGCAAGCTGGCAGTTGAGTCGCTGTCTGTCATCTTGAAAGATTCCCAGGTTTTGGGAGATGTCAGGGACCTCTGACAGCAGCCAGTGACAATATTCCCTTTCTTAGTGTCTCATTGATGCTTCAGAAATGATGTTATAATATCATTCAGTCAGTATATCTAGACCAGGGTTATTACAAATTGTTTAAAACAATAGTTAAGCATTACAATTTATTTAACGATTTCTTGAAATGATAGCCATCTACCTCGGAACACAGTTAGCTGTGCTGACAAGATCTGAGAAGAACCATTTTGCATCTGTTATTGAAATGGCTTCTTCGTGGGCTGAAAAGTAGACCTTGTTTGCTATGGGTAACTGCTGCAGTTTAACCTCTGGGAACTACAGACAAGAATAATGAGGAACGCGAGAATTCATCAACATATAATTTTTCCTAGCAAGACTGGACTAGATTTATCTCTAAAATGAAGAGCCACAGGAGCAAAAAATAATTACTAAGAGATACACATATGTTTTAAATGAATGAACTGTCAATTAAATTGTACAAACTACAAAACAATGGATCATAACAGCCATTAAAAGCAACGCGGTCAGCAGACCAGGGGAATGGCATAGTGCTAATCAAAGCAGGGGGGGAAAATGCTTGATTAAAGAATGAATAATAAAAAAAAATCATCGTCATTAAAGGTGATTTGGGAAATGACGGTGATGATGATGATGGTGATGATGATCGATATTGCTATTACAAATCACCTTGATGAAAACTTAAGCATACTTAATGCAGGGCTTTATTTTAGATGTCCAATACTCATATTAAAGCTGTCTGTTTCGTTCCTATTCGTTGAATGAATATGTTCTTGGTTTTGTTGCAAACGTTGCTTCTATTTCAGTGTTACGTCCACTTCATAAAAACAATGGCAACTTCATAAAAAAACTAAATATAAAGGGTAGAATTAACTGAGTAGATATATTTAAGTGTCAATTAATTAACAGCTGCTAAGCTTTTCTTGTTACAGGTGATAATTATTTACTAGGCACCATATGGTTTCTTAAATTATTAACCAGCATGTTATAAATCACTAAATCATTAATTTCCCCATAACCACTCAAGATAGGTACATCAGCTCAATCATAAAGACGAATATTTGTCCTTATTTGAAAGAAACTTCTGTAAATGTTAATCTCGCTGTAACACAGCACAAGTCACATTTTAACAAGTGTTGAAGGGCCACAGGGGGATTGTCAAATGCATTTGACCTCATGCAGACATAATTTAAACCTCCTGAATCTAATTCCTGACCCGTGACAGATCACTTCTGGAATCACCCTGCCTTTTAATGTCTGAAATGTGTCAAATAAACATGTGGCTTTGTTGTGTTGCTGGTGTCATCACAATGTGCATATCTGAACACTTCAGTATTTTGCTAAAGGAACTAGGTGAAAATTGTCCTCTCACAATACTAGGTCTTCAGTCACCTGTATGATGCAGGAATCTTAACGGAGTAGCCTCGTAATAATCAGCTGATATCTTGTCCTTGGCAGGTATGAGTCAATTAAATTTCATCCTTATATGCCACCATTCCAGTATGACACCACAGTCAATCTCAACACACATTTTGCCCATGCCCGTGTTTTCTTTCCCATGAACTAACAAAACTGTGTTCAAGAATAACACACCAGGGCATGTCCATATGATATAATTATCCATTGGGTAGGTCCACAGCTTAGAGGCTCTCCTTCATATATTCCATCAATATTTAATCTTTGCGCTACAATATGCCTGCCATTATGACTTTCCTGGGTCTCAATTCAATAAGCCCTTACATTAGAGAATGAGTCCTATGTGGGTGAGGCACAAGGTCAACTAGAGAGCAATTTCAAGCACTTGACCCCCGAGCGTTGTAAAAGGACAACTACAATACCTGTCTGAAAGACAGTTCATAGGAGTCTGAACATCAAGGTGAAAAACATCTGAGTGCAGAGCATAAGCTAACTATGTAATAACACCTTGCCATAATGTTCACGTCGAATTGAACCACAGCAAGCACACATGTAGTACTTCCATTGGGGAGAACAACAACTATCAAAAATATAGCATCATCTGGCCATAAAAAAGTGGTGTAATCCATTTTATGTCACAATTTATATTTCATATTTTGCTGGGACTTCTCTTCCCAAAGAAAAATAGGATGGGAGTATACATATTTTTATTTATTATTATTTTTGTGGATTAACAGCCATATGTAAATACATCTCATTAAAGACGGTCAAGCTAGTCTAAAATAGAAGATTTTGTTTAAATAAAATATAAACTTCCAATATGAAAGCCTTAAGAGAACTTCAAATTATTCCACTGCACAACGATTGCCTCCCCTATCCCAATTCAAAATTAAACTCAGCCTAAGGCTTTGTTTTTAATGAAACAGGAAATGTTCCAGTTACATGTTTCAATAACATATATTCTGAATGACGTTAGTTTCATTTCATGCGACTCATTTACATTGACCTTCGTATTAAAAAGCAGCCATGCGAGGTAATAATGATAATGTCATCTTGCTATGCACACAGTAACTCTTTGTGGAAAGCTGATGTGCATTAACAAGTTCAAGCTGACGCTGCTCTTCTTGTGTATGGTGTTCATGGTATTCTGAGCTCTGTCTGCCTCATCTTCAGTAAACCCATACCTGTATAAAGCAGTGAGCAGACGGACAAACAAGCTAACAAATGGCAACACTGGGGTTGCAAAATTTAGTTAACCCAGCTTACCCAACATAGGACAAAATGCACCAAACCATACATTAAAAACCCATGATCAGACATGTAGTTCTGATGTACCGTTCCACATGAATAGCTCCAAGTTCATTGATCATTTCATTAATTGGCAGACAGATCACAATTTACACATCTGTCTGGAGCTGTGCAAGGATACATGAGAACCAGGCTGTGTGTGAGCTGATCAAAGTCAAGGTTAGGGCCCGTTAGCTTCTATTCCCCGACCAGAAATCTGAGGGTAAATGGGACCAATAGAGGATCTGTGAGCTACAGCATGCGTCAGCAGGGCACCCCACAGCACACTGACCGTCCAGATCATGTGAAAATTGCACACACTGACAAATTCAATTTAGTCCGGAAAGTATCCTGGTTTAAAAGAGCCCATTTTGTTTTTAGGTTTCCACTGTTTGGACTGATATAGCGTCTTCCATGTGGGCGGGCCCATGTTTAAAATAGCATTGCTTCTGCGTCGTGCAAGCCACTGGGGTTTAGACATCTCGGTGAGTTATGCTTCCCCGGTACATGTCTATCTTCTTCACAGAATGGTGAAATTGCTCAGTATTATAAGGTCATATCACGAAAATCAATAAACTGTCCCCACCATTACACAATTTATTATATTAAGCTTATCTTTGTTCATGATCATCTTTGTAACCTCTCAAAGGACAACAGAAGATTAAGATGAAAATCTCGTCCGTGAAAAGACAAAACGGGCGAGATTCCTGCAGTTTCAAGCATCAAGCAGCTAGTGTGCATAGTCAACGGACTGACTTTTGCCACAGCATTTGTCTCTTTCATTGAGGTCAAAAGAATAAGACTGGCCAACATTTGAATGTTGTGGCAACTTTTGGCAAGCTTATGTTGCTGTTGAAGGCAACACATTGTCCTGGAGTTTCAGCCTCAGTGCAGTGCAGTGCCAGCAGGTTTTTGAAAAAAGTGGAGCTTGCGTGATGTGGGAGTACGGACTTGTCTTTCTGTCTAGGTGGCTGTTGCTTGAGGTTGGGGGGCGATGATGAGCTGTGTTTGTTTACTGCTAGAGTTTTTCAACAGAAGAAATGCCCAGAGTATTGTGGATACATTTGTTGGTTTCAAAAGCAATATTTAAATTAATAAAAAACACATCTCCCCACAATGTCACCTTCCTGAAACAATCTATGCTTTGTAGAGCTTGTATGAAGTGAAATGCTATGACTGCAGCATCAGCATAGCCAGAAATAGTTGTATAGTTGGGCTTGCATAAAACTAGGTGGGCCAGAACTACCTAGGTGGGCATTCACAATTTGGTGTGGGGGTTCAGCCGAGATAATTGGGTGGGGCAGGATACTATTTAGGTGGCTGTGGCCCACCCTGGCCCATGCACGCCTATGCTAGTGGTCTGCAGGGCCGCAAAGCCCAGTGTGTGCACTGAGATGAAAACAAGCTAATTTGTCAGCTTTATCCTGTATCATGGTTTCAAAGATATATAGCACAGGGAGTCTTTTCGACACAAAGCTATTTTTGCCCTACATTTTACAAGGATGGATAGCACTGCTAGACCTTTATAAAAAACACAGTTTATAATTCATGGTTTTCAAGAATGGGACAATTTATTACTTACAGGTGTTTGAAGAAGTCTGTCCCACTATCAATTTAAACCTCATTATTCTGCTATACAACCACCAGCTATGGTATTTTGGGAGAAAATGGTTCACAAAATGGTTGCACACCTTTTTGTGAACCATTCATAGTGTCTTTTTTACTTACTCAATTATCAATTAATAACAAAAAAAAATGTTTTAAGTGTTAAGTTTGGCTTGGTCAAAAGCCACAAAAGACAGGACATTCAAATGAGCACCACCAAGCCAAACTTCAGCTTTCTACACTATCAGGGATTTCCAGTAGTCCATTTTTCATATCTGACTGCTATACAGTTCTGTAGCTATGTTGATCTATTGTATTTCAAACAATATGCACTCATTACTGGGCAGATTAGTTCAAACCTTCTCTCAAAGAGAGCGAGGAGTAAGAAATCTCACATTGCACAACTGTGTGGTAACGGTAGTTCGAACATTCAATTAGCCTTCGGTTGCTAGAAATTTATGCCCCCATGTTAAGTCAATGGACAATTCATTTCCGGTATCATCCCAGATAGCAAGGAAACATTGAATCAATGTTGAATTAACATAAGATGAAGCATTGATTCAATGTTGATCTCCGATGTTGATTCTGCGTCCAGGTGCTCATCAAGTTTACGTTGAATCAATGCATTGAAATAATGTTGAAACAATGTTGATGTTAACAATGGAAATCAACGTAACGGATGTTAAATAAATGTATTATCAATGTGATCTATCATAGCTAATGAATATAATTTTATAACTACATTTTACCAATTTTTGCTCAAAGTAGTCAAAATGTACTACTAAAGGCTACTAAAATAGATAACACATTGACATAAATTTTAAAAATGCAAACATCTTTATTGATTTTAAACCTCTGCTTAATAGACACAATATATGCAATAGTAGTAGTTTCATGCTTAAAACAAAGTTGAAGTGTTTTAAAAGCTAATAAACTCATCTAAAAATAATGTTTGTTTTCTGTTCACAATATGGATCGTGGTGTGAGCTGCCGTGATGTGAAATTCTTCCTAGTCGGGAGGTTGATTTCCGACATAGAACTCTTAGTTGAAAGGGCATTTTCTACATTTAGTTGGATATCGGGATTCCTAGTTGGAAATTAATAAATTAATGCAGACTTAGCATCAACCACAAATACGATTTACTGTTGAGTCTCGTTTTGTTTATTTTCCTACGTCACCCTCGTCGTAGCAACTAGAACTTTGAACTTAACCAAGAACAAATTAATTAACTTACCATGTAACATACACATA
>CM040405.1:94781796-94824413 GCA_022702515.1 Ilyophis sp. 1 JC-2022
AGCGCGCTGGGTCTGCCCGTTACCTTGGTCCCTCCATTACCCTCCACCTCGCCGGCCTGCTGTGCGAACACAGTAGGTACCGCGATAGCCCGGGTTATCATCTTATTTCTGTTTTTGTGTGCTAGCAGACGCTTGTTCTGTGGCACTTTCTTATAAAAATGTCCTATTACTGTTGTAAGATAAGTAAGCGGGGTCTGAACGATGGTTGTTTTGTGCTTGGTCAATAGCGTTATGGTGAGTTTATTGCCTGAGGGTGCAAGGCGCTGAATGAACAAATAAGGAGTCTGAATAGTATTGTTCTCTCAGTCTAGAGAGTAGACCGAATTTGAATGAGAAAAACTCCGGGGTAAAATGGTTTAAAGTTTATCAGGGTTCTTTAGGTTACCTCTGCATTAGTTCTTCACAACAACACACCAGTCTCAAACAGTAACCTCCTAGCTATTTTAAGTGAGAGCTGTACCCTTTTCCGATCAGCACTTGCTCTCCGGTGGAAACTTGTTTGCAGTGTGAAATATACACACTGCTCAAAAAAAGTAAGGGAACACTTAATCATCACAGTATAACACCAAGGAAGAACTTTAGCGCAGAAGCGTTCTCAATTAAACCAAACCGGTCATGCTGGATGATGTTGCAGGCAGCATAACATTCACCATGGCGTCTACAGACTCTTTCACATCTGTCACATGCTCAGTGTGAACCTGCTCTCATCTGTGAAGAGAACTGGGCGCCAATGGCGAACCAGCCAATTCTGGTGTTCTCTGACAAATGCCAATCGAGCTGCACGGTGCTGGGCTGTGAGCACAGGTCCCACTACAGGACGTCGGGCCCTCATGCCACCCTCACGGAGTCTGTTTCTGACAGTTTGGTCAGAAACATGCACACGAGTAGCCTGCTGGAGGTCATTTTGTTGGGCTCTGGCAGTGCTCCACCTGTTCCTCCTCGCACAAAGGAGCAGATATCGGTCCTGCCGCTGGGTTGTTGCTCTTCTACGGGCCTGTCCAGCTCTTCTCGTGTAATGGCCCGTCTCCCGGTATCTCCTCCATGCTCTTGAGACTGTGCTGGGAGACACAGCAAACCTTGCAACGGCACATATGGATGTGCCATCCTGGAGGAGCTGGACTACCTGTGCAACCTGAATGAGCTGCAGGTACCGCCTCATGCTATCAGTAGTGACAAGGGCACTAGCAAAATGCAAAACTTGAGAAAAATCAGTCAGGAAGGATAAGGAGAGAGAAATGGTCTGTGCCCACCACCTGCAAAACCGTTAACTTTTTGGAGGTTGTCTTGCTGTTGCCTCTCCTGTCCATCTGTTGTCACTTTCATTTGCACCAAAGCAGGTGAAATTGATTCACAATCGTTTACGCTTCCTAACTGGACAGATCGATATGCCAGAAGTTTAATTGACTTGGTGTTATACTGTGTTAAGTGTTCCCTTAATTTCTTTGAGCAGTGTATTTACATACCGAAGATAGGAGTGCGTTGGAATTGGAGGAACACTGGAAAGGTAAAATACATTTGCTTCAGGGGAGATGCACAGGTCAAAATAATTAGTGTAGGATGAACATGTTCCAGACATGGCATCTAGAACATAGAATCAGACAATTCTTACAGATCCACAAAGAGTCAAAAAGAAAGGACATGACACAATTCCTTACTGCTAGGACTGCTGTAATGCCAAATGTAATGTCAAACAAGCAATGACATAAATCCTCCTTTTACGCGTCCCTTCTGACGAGAATGTCAGCAAACCTCGTGAGCACAAAGAAGGTGATGTAGTTTTGAAACTTTTCAGCTAATGACGATGGCATGCTCTTATTCAGAACAGTACTCAAAATGAACCTCGTCTTATTTTTAATACTAATATAAAGAAATATTTAACCTTTTTTAAAAGCCATTTTGATGTCCATATATACACTGCATCCCCTTACAGTTTTATGCTGTTTTACCCCGGGAGCATCTTTATCATGATGCAAGATAGTAAATAGAACGTGAAGTACAGTACCACCACCCCCCCCCCCCCCCATTTCAAAATGCCCCAGGCCCTCATGCACACCAACCCCCCAGTTATCAGGTCTTGAAATGAACCATAGCACAGCTCTTCCTGATGACTCACGACGATATGGCCTGCTGCCTACACTACACATAGACCTTGACTGTAATGGACCGGCCTACACCCACAGTGAACCCTGCCCATCGTTCTGCCGGTAGATTGATTTCATAAGGCCTGTTCTGCGCTGAAAACACGATAAAGGACCTGTGGGCTGGACAGGGCTGCAGCTACTGATGGATTTTTAGCATTTTACTTAAGATGGAGTCAGCTTTACGCATTTTTTACAATTCCCTTCCCTGACCCATGTTTCCTGACAGCCTTAACCCTGTAACTGTCTACAGATTCCACCTGCTTGCCACCAGAGGTGTAAAATCCTGGTGCCAGAAAGTAAAAGTCCTGCCATCTTTCTTCCACCCATGAACTCAACCAGGTGATTTCACTAATTAGTTCTACCTCCGGGCTGAAGAATTGTGCTAATTAGCAAATCCAGGTGATTGGAACCAAATACCAGACTTTTACTTTCTGAACCTGGATTTTACACCTCTGCTTGCCATGTACAATGATTAAGTGCAGATATTTTACATTTCTTCTAGAATCAATGACACAGTTTTTGTTGTTGTTATTTTTCTTGTTGCTAAAATTCATTCACTTCTAAGTTCACACTTCTAATGTGCTACCTCGAGCTGTCTTTGTGCCCACCTGTCTCTTTATTCACTAGTACATGTTTGTACCAGCAAAAATATGTGCCTGTTTCTTATGTTCAATTTTTTTACAGTGTTGTATGGATAAAACACTTTTGCTAGTTTTTTTTTCTCATGTGATTTGCACATAACAGCTAGCAAGAAACGCTCCTGATGCACTGGGCGAAAGCAGGTTTGGGGAAGATTTTTTAAGGAGGCTGCCTGGATGCTGCTTTGTTTTCCTCTGACTCATACCACAGAGAGGTCTGGGAGACTCGAAGAAGCAAAGATGATTCGATTTTCTCCCGGTCATTCTGTGCTAGTCAGGTTAAAATCATAGTAAAGCCAAAGCTGAGACTTCATTACAAAGAGAGCCGGCATTACCTGGGGGTTGCGAGGCTATGTGTCTACTGAGGAACAGCCAGTTTCAAGCTGCTTTGTCAGGTCTGTGATTGACTGCTATATCTTGCCCGCTCCACCAATCACTGGTGGCCTGTCGCCTTCAGAAGGAAAAACAGCTCATGGTTGGTTAGCTGGCCTCATTTTTTTTCTCAGGGTGTCCTGCTAGGTCTGGCTTTGACTTTGGTTGTTCTCAAGGTCTGTGATGGTGAGACAAGGGAACCGAGATTCCTCACAGCTTGTGTTGAGAATAGGAATGACCCTGTAGGAACATGGGATAAATCACTAGAACTTAAAACAGGTCTGACTTCTTCAACAGTGTCGGAGGCAGCTGCACTGATCATACTGTTGAGGCTATAAAAACCCAAGCTAAAGAAAAACCCTTACGAAATAGCAGCCCTGTTTCATTTCTGGTGATGCATTATCCCGGGTAAATAAAATGGCGACTAGCATCTTTGCACATTATCCATTTGTGAAGCAGAATATTTACTGAAGTAGTTGAGATGAATCTGAGATTCAGATCTGCCACATTGTGGTTATGGCTCCAGGTACTTAGGGCCTATTCAGACTTGAGATATGCGCATCCAAAGTCAGTTTAATTTCAAAATTATGCACCAGAGCAGTTTAAGCAAATTCAGTTGGGTGCTTGAATTGTGGGCCAGTGAAAGGGAGATGGATAGATACATGCATGGGGCAGAATTTGAGACTTTCCAGTTTTAGACTGCGATATGTACATCGGGGAGTCTGAATTCCCCTATCATGCTCAAAAGGTGGAATGTGTTACATGAGGGAATGTTGTGTAATTACAAGTGGGTTCAATTAAATTCTTTAAAATTTTTATTTCACATAGACTTCCTAATGAGTGATGTTTCTAATTATGAAATAAAATTTGCATTCTATCGTCATTGTTCAGTTCCAAAATTGTTTCCAACATTGTTCCAGCTATAATGACTTTGGAACTCATTAATGTTTTTCTATAAATTTGGCCTCATATTTGTTTACCTAAGGACTGCACTATTTCAATACATGATTAATGAATTACCACAAAAAATACATTAATCCAAAATGAGTAACCACATGGGTTTGGGGAGTGCATGTTTTGTCATGTAACATATGGGTTGCGTACATGCCACTTCTCCCGCCCACTGATGTCTTGTGGCCGGCCAATTTATTTTGAACAGCAGGCCGTAGATCACTCCATTTATGTTTCAAGTCGTCCATGTTCCACTCGCGTTGCCTCCGCAGTCTTGGCCCACGTCACACATTTGCAGATATGGTCTATGTGATTGGCGTGAACCATGCAGAATTAAATGGTGCTTTGCTACTTTTTATTATCTGTATCTATATTTTTAACCTTCGCTGTCTCTGTCACCAGGGGTGTGCGCAGGATTAAAAAATCTGCCTTTTATGGGGGCGCAAACCAAAAAAAAAAAAAAATAATTCTTAACTCACCCAGTATTGAAATGTAGAGTATGGTGAAAGGAAATATTTGTTGTATTACCTTGTATTGGCACATTTTAAGTGATTATTTAGAGGCAATCTAATGTTTCTGTATTTCTGTATTATATTTTAAGTTAGATATAAAATACTGGATGATGATTGGAGGGGGAACAAACGCCTCTCCTCGCACTAATGACCGCATTTGAACATTCGTACCTGCTGCTTGTGGCGGTACTAATGCAACGGAAATTTGTCAGACCCTTACCCTTCCTGAGCTGTCAAATTAGTGGATTCAAATGCTGTTGATTTACTCATCTGACAATAATTTATAGCCTATTTCACCCGTTTGTGCATTCAAAAATGTAAAGAGAATGGAGATAAACACTGGTTCTGAGGTGGCTTGCAGTTCCATTGTTGAAATGATCAATTTACCCCTATTTTCAACACATAGGCATTCCAATGGGATACCCAGAATAATGCACTCTTAACACATTGATCAAATAGAAACAAAATATGGGCTGTAAATCAATACATAAATGTATTTAACACAGCGAGGGGCTACTTCTTGTTTAATAGGATGCTGTTTCAGATGGGCCTATTAAAAAAAAATAATCCAAAAGGCAGACTCACAGGAAGTTTTATTTAATTTTATTTGAGTTGTTTTATCATTATAATAAGAACATTATTATTATTATTATTATTATTATTATTGGTGTTTGCCTACTCTATATAAATACCATTGCTCTGCAACTCTCTTTCACTCGCTCATGAAGGCCATATAGCTGAAACGCAAGTTTTTGTTTTTTGTTTTTTCTAAAATTTGTTTCTGATTTTTCCCTTTTTCTCCCAATTTAGTAGCCAATTGAACCCCTATTCTAATTCAATTCCCCCCGTGTAGCAACCGCTAGAGAACCAATTGTAATTACCTATAATGAATACTAGGTTGCTATTATTGATAACGTTGCTTCAATCGGTGGCTAGTTCTTGGAAGAAGGAAATGTTTGCTAATGTTATAGGTTGTATAGATCACATTAGCTAGAACCAGCTACTCTGCTATAACCATGGATGCCAGCTGTAGCCAGATAATGCCTGGTTCAGACTAGCGCTACACAAACTCAGTGTGATGCAACAACTCTGCAACAACAGAAAATATTTACTGTAACGTTAGCTATACCAGTCTTTAATCCTGCAATCATATCTAGAAAACTTGCACGTTCTCAAAGAGGTCTGTGGAAGCAGTGGGGCGAGGGACGTGTCTCTTTCTCTGTGGGCAGGGGTCAAGGCATGTTATGACTTTGAAATGTTTTGACAACAAATGCGACCGTTGAAACAGGTGCGCGCTCCGGCTTCAGTTATAACTGGAGCGATCACCCCATGCCACGCCCCGGGAAGGAGAGCTTAGTCAGCCGGGTATTCCGTCTCTCATCGTACAGTAGCTGTTGCCCCGGTTGATCAGGCGCTTCTTTCTCTGCAGCAGCTGCTTTGGTTGCGCTGTTCTCTGGGGCAGCGAATGCGGCAGCTCGGAACACTGACTGCAGAATGAAAAGAGGCAGCATCTGAGCGCTTCAGAAGAGACGCGCGCGCCGCGGTGAGCCCCCCCCCCCTCGATCGCTACTGCGGCGCGCGCGTCTTCTGGAACGTGCCGCAGCCCATATGTTGCTGCTTTTCACTGTGTTTCTTTTGAAAGGGAGATCACGGAATAAGTGAAATGAACATGTTGTTTTTAGTCAAAATCAGGTACACTACAGGCTTTAAAAAAAATGTTTTATTCCCCAAGAGTAAATTCATTGTGTTCCATTTAAAAATAAAGCTTGCAACCGGAAACCAGGTTGCAGTCATTGGCAGTTGATCAACGATTTGATTACTTCCCATCACTTTTGATTGGACAGCAAACCCTCTTTTTTTGTTGCCGTCTCTGCTTTCCCCCTGTTTGAATAAAGAGAACTGTACACAAGGAGAGTGGATTGTCTGCTCTCCTTTAAAAAAAGAAGTTAAATGATGGATCTTAAACACATTGTGAAGATCCATCAATTTAATTTATTTCTTAATGTTGAGTGCTGTGACAGTCAGCAAGCCTTGTTTTACATGGGAGAGGTGAAGCATGGACAGGGAGCGACTGTTTTATTTTCCCTCATTTGGGCCGAGATGGTGGCTTATAGGGGCAGGGCTTACAACTCCCAAACGTTTACACCACACGGTGCCTCAGGGTTCACAATGAAAAGGCAAAACCCCAAAGTTTCAAAGCTCCTGCAAACGGGTATAACAGATTTATTGGAACTCCTAACAATTTTCAGTGGCGCACCAATTTAAGTCCTTGGAAATGGGAGTCATAAATAAGGAGGCTGAGGTATTTTTGGGTATTTTTGGGTTGGTGCGCTCAGGCGGTAGGTTGAGATCCATGCTTATGAAACCACCTGTTCCTGGTAATGGCTTGCATTTATAAAGCAACTCTTTTCTAAGGTTCCCGAGAGATCCGCAGTGAGAAAGCAATTCAGTTGAACCATTGCCGAAGCACAGCGATCGGATGGTACGGGGCGGCCATTTTTCTCCCAAATGCTCTTCATAAGCACCTGTGATGGAGCTGCTAGAATTGAATCATGTAATTGGAACGCAGGCTAACTACATCACCAAATTGAGAGAGTCACATTAGAAATATGGCACAGATGTTCCGTTTTAGTGCCCTTACCCTTTGCAGTAAGTGCCATGGGATTTTGAAAGTCATACCCCAATGTGAACACACCCGCAAGTCAAAACGCTGCACTCCAAAAATCGCTCTGAAGGAGAGCACTCCACGTCGTACCTACTAGCAGATCATGACTCTGGTTAGCCTCACACACTCTGTCACATGCTACAGGGTATAACTGGCTTGCAGGTTCTTGATGAACCTGTATAGGTTCCACTATATGGTAGCCTGTGCTCTTTTCAGATAAGAAGAGAATGAACAAAAGCATATTGAATCGAATTGTGACCACAGTACGGACTCATACTGCTAGACTTTAATTAACACTGAACATTTTTCTGTGAACTAAGGGAAGTTTAAAATAGCTTTTCGGAACGAGGCTGATCCGCTGATCCATGGTTTGTGTCTGAGGGAGTGTGCCATTGCCCTCTGACCCTAATCCTGACTGCGTCATGACTATACTGCATAATTATTACTTTTTTTGTTGTCCTAAATGAAGTGAAAGAGGATACAGCCCCTGTCTTTGTGTAATTCATATATTTTGAATACAATTCTTTCTGTAAATGGAATCTGAGGGTCCAATCAGGCTGGTGGGAGAGTGTGATTGTTTGCAGTAAATCGCTATATCAGAAAACGGGTGAAAAAGCAGACAAGAAGATAACAGGTATGCTTTTTGTTGTTGTTGTTTCGCAGGCTGTCAGTTTAAGTGTAAGCGAATGCAATGCCCGTTCTCTGCAGGCATGCTTTCCTGACACCATACTGAAGAGGACACCGCCGCCGCAGTGCTTATTTTTTTTATTCGGACTGCGTGGTCAGAAGACAAAAATGTATCGCAGGAAAGGTTCCTTCGGTCCTTGACTCTCGACTCTATCCCCGACTTTCCAGTAAGCCGCACGTGTTCTGTCTGACTTTATGAATCCATCTCAAGGTTCTTAAACGCTTGAATTATGCCTGCTCATTTGTGCTTGGCTTAGGGGCGCTTTTGTTTTCTTCTGTTTTGTATTTGGTAGCACCGCTGGCGTGTACGATGCAGCTCTGAGAAGCTCCGGCTCTGCTATCTTGCTCCTGGCGATTCTTTCAAATATTCAGGCAGCTGCAGGCTAGCAGGCTTGTTTGGAGGTGAGAGAAATATAGCGGCACAAAGAACACGTCCGTAATCGGCTCCCCGGACGCCGCGCATCACCCCCTTCTTTATTAATTCAGTCGTTCCCCCCACTTTTCTTTTTCTGCAACTTTTGGGAATTTGACCATCCGTCTTGCGGGGGGCTCACGGGACGAAGTGCGGTGGGGCTTGTGAGTGCGAGATAAGACAAGCTTGGGGGAGAGGGTGGTGGGGGGGTGGGGGGGTGGGGGGGTGTTGGAGGTGTTGAAACTTGCTGTTGAATAACCGAAACGAGGAGACAATCGCATAAAGAATTACATTACGGGGGACTAATCCTCCAATGAGGTTTTCTCATAAAAAGAGTATGGGAGTTTATTGTTTCGCCACCCTTGCACTGCTAGATGATCAGAGGGAGGCTTTATTAAGACCTTCTCTTGGATGATAGCCTAGGGGAGGGCGAAATAGGGGACGCCTAACGTTGCCTGCTTTTCCCTGTAATGGGCTAGCATACACATTCCGCGGCGAGAGAACGATGTCAATAACCGATGCCTGGGCAGAGCGGGGGAGTCAGCAGGCGTGTACTTTGCATGTGCTTTCCCTCATCCAATAAGAGAGCGTATATGACAATTACGTTCCCTAGGCAGAGCTGCTCTAAGTGCTGGAGCAGGAGAATGTGACGATAAACTCACTATTTTAATCGGGCACACACACAGGCGCCACACTTAGTGTAACTATGCAGCTGTCTTCTGCAGTCACGTAGGCCCCTGTGCAGCGCATGTAATTAGCCAACGTGCTTCTCCGTGTGAACACAAGTTTAGGCACCTGCCGCGCGAGCTGGTCCGCCGTTTGATCACCATGCCAAGTCTACCGCTTACGGAGTCATGAGGTATGTGCTCTGCATGCAGGAGATAACCAGGGCCAAGGCTAATCCCAGCGACTACCAGCTTGGTTGTTATCAATGACGGCCTTGTGCTACCACATTGCGTTTCACCCCGCCACCCCCCAAAGATCCTGGAATGCGGGATTCTGCGCCTATTGCCAGCTTCAGCGCCTCTGTGCCGCCTCCCACCGGCCACAGGAAAACCTGCAATGGACTGCATGCCCACCTTGTTCCATCTGGTCAAGTGAAGTCATAGAGCATACATATTTGCAACACAATGTGCTCAACACAAAATAAAAATACCAAGCATGCTGAAATAGATAAGTAGTGCAATGAAAGGAAATAAAAGTAAGGACATAAAAATCAGGTTATTAAACTAAAATTCGAATAAAATAAGTTAAAAGATTAAATAAACTAAAAAAACAATAAGAATATATCGTAATAAAACAATAAGGACTCACCTTAAGTAAAAGCAGTGCAAAATTTTTAAAATAAAATATGCCTCCTGTCTACTGATTCATTCCCCAGCTCCATGGCTTTTGTGAATTGATGCACAATTCCGTGTGCTAAGAGTGTCGTTAATGAAGCTCTATATTTTAATCGTATAAGCCGGATTTGCTTCACCTGAGGTGGAAAAGCTGTAAAGCTCAAAATGTAATCAGGAAAATGAAAAGAAATAAAATGCTGTGATGATTAAAAGGGGCATAAATATCACAAATGTTTTAGATGCGATGCGATTCATGCACCGCACGTAGCAGAAGACGGGGTCGCTTTCCGAGGATTGTTTTAATGACCCGTTAAAATTCAACTCGTATCTGCATTACAAACGTATGTTTTCGTTGAAAAAATATTTTTTGCTTTGCTTCTCATTAGAGGTAGTTACCAGCTCGCTTTAAATCTCTAGAGCACCCCTGTCAATATTAATTAATTTCTTAACACGGTTCATGAAAAAGGTTTTGTTATCAGGTTGTAAGCTTCTGTATCAGCTTGGTATTAATAATTAATAAATTATTAAAAAAGAGCATCTGGCCTTCTTGTTGCTTGGGTAGGGATATGGAGACTCCATATGTCCGCACTTCTGGTCAGCAATGTTGTGTGTCACCGCTAAACCTGTGGCCAAGTCTATTTTATGAGTGTGCTTGCTTAGATAAAGGGATGAATGGATGCATGAATGTAAAGTGATAAAAATCAATGGTCTTTGCCATATAAAAAAATACATGTGCAATGAAATAAAACATTTTAGTAATTGAATACAGACAGGGGGCTTTTTTCAGTTTCCAAAGTTAATAGGCGCTAGACAAACTGAGAAATGACCTAAATCCAATGTGACTTCAGGTTAGATATTGATAATCAGGTGTGTTCAGGCTGGATATTAATAATCAGGTCTGTTCAGGCTGGATATTAATAATCAGGTGTGTTCAGAAAACTCTGCAATTCAAATTCTGACGTGTGAGGCTCCAGTGTATTAGTGTTGCATCAGAATTGTGGCGACTTGTAAGTCGTTCTTAGGCCGGAATTACACCAGGAGTGGAGCGTACGTGTAGAGGACGCTGTGCGTAGAGGACTCTTCCTTTCAGTGTCAATGCTAGTGGATCATTCTATACCAACCGTCGTCCGGCACGGAGATGCAGTCTTTTCCTCGTCAAGTCTAAAAAGCAAGTGGATGCCGCACAGTGTCCGCAATGCGTACGCTCCGCTCCTGGTGTGATTCTGGCCTTGGGGGGATCAGTGCGGCTTGAACAAGGTTATGGGTTGGACAGAATGGTCTTGGACAGTGAAGCATCAAACAGCATATGGAAAATGAGGAGCGTCCACCGATACGCTCAATGCCGCTACACAGTTCAATGCAGACCCCCCCCCCCCCCCCACCATAGTTTTTGTGTCCCCTGAGCAGAGCCGTGAGATATACGAGAAAGGCATGAGGCTGTTGTTCAGGAGGAACCTCTGAATCAATATGGAATATAATTATAGACTGTAATTATGCACTTTGCAGTTCTGCAAAATCAAGTGAGGTGGCATTGTAACAGTAGCACCGAGAAGGTGCTTTTTACGGTGGGTGTGGTTAACGGAGGCTTATATAACAAATTCATCTCATATTTACACCGTCAAATTAAAAACTATGACATACCAGATTGCTACATACTAGACGCTAACCTGAAAGATGTACTTTAAGAGCTGTGCATGACGATGACATTTTCAGCATTAAAAAGAATATAACAGCTGAATGGAGATGCTATACATGGTTTTCAGTGAGAAATTCCGGGAGGTACTTTGATGCAGTGTCTTCACTTTTTTTGTTTTGTGAATTTACACAGCACAATTTAAAACTGCTGCATAACGCAGGCCGGATCTCAGTGGATCTTTAAATTAGTATTCTCAAGAGGTAACTGCCTACACACAGTCCATAATTAGTTATTTATATGTGGTAGGCAGTCTGTATTTTACCCTGTCAGAAGTTTGGAGTTATATTCTAATACATTCTATTGCACTGAATGAGCAATGACTTATGAATTTGTTACAGATATATTTATAAGATTAGTCATCTGTCGTGCAGTGGTCCATATTTGCGTACAGTGCCAGACCACAAACCTGACGCTTTAATACACAAGTATATTTTTGGAAGCTTTGTGAAACAAGACTAGGCAAGCCTACGTGAGCCGGACCCTGGCCTGGGTACTACCAGGTGGAACAATCTCCCAGAAACTGACGTGTACAATTTTCTGGGTGGTAGAGCACCCTTGTTTTCTCACAGGTTCCAGAAGATACTCCATTCCCATTGAGAGTCAATTAGACCTGGCTGTGTCCGAATCAGAGCCGTATCTACTGTGTCTTGTGTACTAGCATATTGTGTATAGTTTACTGTATACTGTTTAGTATGTGACATGCAGCATGCCAAAAATATCTTCAATACTATTTTCCAACCATACTGTGGAAGTATCATGAGACGTCTCACCCTTGCGCGCCCAAACTCATGTGCCCATCAGCCTCATTTTTAAAGCGAAGCTGCGTGTCATATTTGAGGGACCAAATTGTCTGTTTACTTTTTGAAAAGTATGCCTCCGTATATACTCGAAACCCCTGAAAAAAGTATGTAATTCCGGGATTTTACGTACACTACATTTAGAGAAAATGTTGCCTACTTAACTTTTTAATCCAGTGTGCTGAACAAGCGTTTTGAAAGGCCCTGAACTGAATACAGCCCTAGACCTAACTTGGGCGATCCGTTCTGTCAATTCTGTCAAAAAAGTTTGAGCTATTGCCTATGCTCATCAAGTCATGGCTGCACGAAATGTCTGTGCTTGCACAGATTTAAACAGTCGTGTCCGGCAAACGTCTTTTGGGACCATCTTGCTGACCCATTGGGAAGAAAATCTTAAATTATATGATGTGTCAAGTCACCGATTTTCCTATTGGAACAGCCGAATGAACGCCATCCATACAAGCGATATCGGAAAAACTTGGGACTACTGGTAGGCTAAGTGTGTCAAGCCAGTGTTGCTACTTGAAACCGTCTTTTAGTTTGTAACTGCAATATTGTTGCCAACATTAACTAGCTAGCTAAAAACAGATGTAACTAAATAAGACTTTAAAAGCTATGAAGCTGAATGATGTCGGTGCATTCCGCCACCTACTGGACTGTGCTAGTAATAATAATAATATATAAGTTTTATATAGCGCTTTTCTGAGTACCCAAAGACGCTTCACATTTGGGAAAGACAAAACAAACACTCAGACAAGAAAGGCAAATAAACAACTACAAAACGGGAAACACATAAAGAGAAAACAGGGGGAGGGGGGGGGATGATGGAGGAGGATGGTCAGATGTCATAGGTGATCTTGAAAAGATAGGATTTGAGTTGACTTTTGAATGAGGGGAGTGTGTCAGAGTTCCGGATGGCAAGGGGCAGGGAGTTCCAGAGGGTAGGGGCGGCAATGGCGAAGGCTCTGTCCCCCAGGGTGCGGTACTTGGTCTTGGTGATGGGGGTGAGAAGGTTGGCGTCTGCGGAGCGGAGGCGGCGAGTGGGGGAGTGTCGATGGAGGAGATCAGTCAGGTATAGGGGGGCAAGGTTGTTCAGGGCTTTATAGGTGATGAGGAGGATCTTGAAATTGATGCGTTGCTGTATGGGAAGCCAGTGAAGTTGACGGAGGATGGGAGTGATATGTTCTCTGGAGCGGGAGTGGGTGAGCAACCGGGCAGCCAAGTTCTGAACATATTGTAGTTTTTGGAGAATAGTGGAGGGGAGGCCATACAGGATGCTGTTACAGTAGTCGAGTCTGGAGGTGATGAAGGCGTGGATGAGAGTTTCGACGGCTGAGGAGGAGAGGGTGGGGCGGAGGCGTGCAATGTTACGGAGGTGGAAAAAAGACGTTTTGGTGACGTGGTTGATGTGAGGCTTAAAGGAGAGTGCAGGGTCCATGATGATGCCAAGATTTCTGGCCAGGGGGGAGGGAGTGACTGAGTGACCATCAATGCAGAGTGAGAGGTTCTGGGAGGAGGAGAGGATGGATTTTGGGCCGAAGATGATGATTTCCGTTTTATTGCTGTTGAGTTTTAAAAAGTTGTGGTTCATCCAGGTTTTGATGTCGGAAAGGCAGTCGGTGAGGGTGGAAAGAATGGCGGAAGTGATGGCTTTGGTGGAGATGTACAGCTGGGTGTCATCGGCATAACAGTGAAAATGAAGACCATGGCGGCGGATGATGTGTCCAAGTGGGAGCATGTAGAGGATGAAGAGAATGGGACCAAGCACTGAGCCTTGGGGGACTCCGTGTGAGACAGGGGTGGTGTGTGATTTGTGGTTATTGATGGAGATATAGTGGAATATTTCAGACAGGTAGGAGGTGAACCAGGAAAGAGCGGAGTCAGTGATACCAATGGATTGCAGACGACTGAGGAGGATGGAGTGATTGATGGTGTCGAAGGCTGCACTGAGGTCGAGGAGGAAAAGGATGGTGAGGGAGCCGGAGTCAGAGGAGAGTAAGATGTCATTTGTAACTTTGAGTAGAGCTGTTTCAGTGCTGTGGTGGGTGCGGAAACCGGATTGGAATGTTTCATACAGGTTATTGGAGAGGAGGTATTGCTTAAGTTGAGTTGCGACGGCTCTTTCTAGCAGTTTTGAGAGGAAGGGGAGGTTGGAGATGGGTCTGAAGTTGTTGGGGTCGTTGGGGTCCAGGCCAGGTTTTTTAAGGAGGGGGGTGATGGCAGCAAGCTTAAGAGGCGGAGGAATGGTGCCAGAGGTAAGGGAGGAGTTGATAGTGTCAGTGATGAGTGGGGCGAGAGAGGTGAAACAGGCTTTGACAAGGTCAGAGGGCATGGGGTCCAGGGGGGAGGTGGAGGATTTCATGGTGAAGAGTATTTTGGAGAGGTCAGCTGTGGTTATGGGTGAGAAGAGGGAAAGCCGGTGATCAGGGGGTGGGGGAAGTGCCGGCTCCAAGTCGGGGGTGATGGCAGAGGCGGTAGCAAGCTGGTTGTGGATGATTTCTATTTTGGAGTGGAAAAATGATAAGAAGTTGTTACATTGCTCCGGGCTGAATGAGGATGAGATGTTGTCCTGGGGTTTGAGGAGTTTATTTATGGTAGAAAACAGAGTGCGAGGGTTGGAGGATCCAGAATGAATGATGCCAGAGTAGTAGATGGAACGGGCTTCATTGAGTGCAGATCTGTAAAGGTGCATGTGCTCTTTGTAGGCGAGGGCATGTACAGTGAGACCGGTTTTCTTGTGTAGGCGTTCTAGCTGTCTTAGTTGTTTTTTGAGTTTGTGAAGTTCCGGGGTGAACCAAGGGGCTGAGTGAGTGAAAGTAACGGATTTTGTTTTTAAGGGGGCCAGTTGGTTGAGGGAGGTAGACAGCGTGTTGTTGTAAATGTTGACGAGGTCCATGGGGGCTGGATTAACAGGGAGAGTGAGGCCGGAGAGAGCGTTCGATATGCAGGTGGAGAGAGAGACTGGGCAGATGGACTTAAGATTGCGGAAGGTTATTGTGCGGTCTTGTTTGGGTTGGGGGGCCGGAATGTCGATGACCAGCGTGATGGCCAGATGGTCGGAGATGGTGAGGTCGGTGCTGGAGATGTTGTGGATGTGGCGGCTAGTGGAGCAAACCAGGTCTAAGATGTGTCCACGGCTGTAGGTGGGGAAGTTTATGTGTTGGGTGAAGTTAAAGCAGTTTAGTAGGTCCAGGAAATCTATTGCAGTTTTACAGTCAGGGGAGTCAATATGGAGGTTGAAATCGCCAAGAAGTAAAACCGATGGTGAGATTGAAGACAGAGCAGTAATGAATTCTGAGAGGTCTGATAGGAAGGATGGGTTAGGTTTGGGGGGACGGTAGATGATCGAAATGATGAGAGGTTTAGGACCGGGGAGTTTAAAAGCCAGGTGCTCAAAAGATGGAACAGCAGGGATGGAGAGTGGGCGAGGTTGGAGGTCTTGATGGTAAATAGCAGCAATACCCCCTCCTCTGCCCTCAGTACGGGGGTTGTCCAGGTATGAGTATCCAGCAGGGGTAGTTTGGTTAAGTGCAAGGTAGTCCAGGGGTTTTTGCCAAGTTTCAGTGAGACAGAGTAGGTCCAGTTTGTTGTCAGTGATAAATTCATTGAGAATGAGGCCTTTATTGTTGAGGGATCTTGTGTTGAAGAGAGCGAGTTTCAGGTACTTTTGTTTTGAAATTGATGGGGCGGAAGTAGGTATTGGGCGGAGGTTGAAAAGGTTCACGCTGGAGTTGTTCTGATGACGTGTGTTGTTGTGATGACGCGTTGAGGAAGTGCGGGAGCCGGTGTGCGAACTGCGGCCAGACCACAGAGATGGAATGCTGTTTATCGCGGTGGAATTGTAAATAAACTTGCGGCGGGAGCCTCGGTGGATGTAGCGGGGACGGAGAAGAAGTCCAAAGTTTTTTATTGAGGCGATGAGTTCCGTGGAAGGAGGCGTTTGGGGGATTAGCCGGCGGAACTGCATGGATGTGTAGCGTAGCGCCATGTCCCAGCCAGAGAGGGCTAACCGCACCGGTACAGGTGGAATCCTGCCCGGGGTCTACCTTCGACCACGGTACGGCGATGGATCCAAGGAAGTCCTTCAACACCGGTAAGTATCCCAGCTAACGCACAGAACACCGAGAGGAGTCCTGAAGCAGTAGCCTAGCACTACCGTGGAAGTTTGTTTGAGTAATCCAGGTAGGAGGGTAGGTTGTCCGTAATCCGTTATGGCCAGCCGATTGAAAGGGCAAAACGAAGAATAGTAGATAGCGAAAAAAATACAAATAAAATAATAAAAATAGCAAAGTAGCAGCAAGGAGGCAAACTACTTACTTCAAGGTTTCAGAGGGAGAAGCGGCAGCTAAACGCGCCAGCGTCCTCACAAACAATCATGTGTCAGAAAATAGATCCTGGTAGCACATGAGTTCTTCAACAATGGGGAGTAAATCAGTCAGTCATTCACTCACTCAGTTACAGAAAATGACTGTTCTAAGCTGGCCACCAGGGTCGTGGGTGCAGTGTCTCCCACTAGTGACATTTGAAAATGACAAGAAAAAAAGCAAATCTCTTCTTTTATCGTGTTTATTGTGTTGACTTTTACAGTGTTACCTTTGGCTTCAAAAAACCTCCAATGCTAAAGGTTTTCATGTGTAGTTCTAAAATTAAGTCTAGTTACTGTGAATGCCCCAGCAAATCATACTATATCGTTTGGCTAAATTCAAATTTTGATATACTGTACATGTAATAGTGGAAGCAGCAATGACTCATGATGTCCAGATAGACAGATATGGAAGTTTCCCAAGGACCTTTATTCTGAAAAATCACTATTTGCTGAGACATCGGAATTAATTCAGCATCACACAAAACAAATCTTGTGATTTCAGGGTTCCACGGATCTCTGCCTGTGAAGTTAACTGAAGTAATTCATATTCCCGGCAGCCTGAAAACACTTCAATCAGTGGTTCAGAAGGTCCTGCAAAGTGTAAAATTGGAACATTTCTTCATCATGAACGCACAGGATCTGACAGGAATCTGGGAACAGCTCGACAACTTCCGAGTAGAGTTCAGATTTAATCAGAACTCTGACCCGCCCATCAGCTGTGAGTGAAAGCTCCTGTGGAACAGAAGGATAACAGTCCCGCAAACTGAAATAGATGCTTCCGGAACAGGGTGCAGCATCTACAATTAGACGGCTTTGTTTGATTGAATAACTTCGTGTTTCTCACAAAGCGACATTATTATTTTAATGGGCGACACTTTAGGTGTACTTTGTGATGCATCTTTGTCTGCAACAATCTCCACATCTCAGTTGGAAGGGTGAGATGTATTGTCTCTAAATTTTGAATGGGAATATCAATGAAATAAGCATGAGGATGAGGGTGGCATTCAAGCATTCACATAAACCAAGACTAATGAATGAAATAAATCCGCTCCGCCTGGGTTCATATATAGTCAGAACCCCCATCTCTGTCGAAGAGGGCGTGGGGTTGCTGTTATTTATAAATCTCTCTTTCAGTCAATTCCAAAATTAGAGTATGCATTTGATTTGTTTGAAGTGTTAGTTATGAGCACTCAGCCAGCAGTGGTTGGTAGAAACCGCCCTAAGCCTATTTTACTTGTGACTGTCTATAGACCTCCTGGCCCATATTCTGGCTTTATTGACGAATTTGCAGATTTCCTTTCTCATTTAGCTGTAAGTCATGACAAAGTGTTAATATTGGGTGATTTTAACCTGCATTTTGAAAATACAGATTTTCCCTGCATTTTTCCCTTTTCCTCAGCATTTATGACCATTTTGGAATCAAAAAGTTTAATTTAAAATGTTGTTGGCCCCACACATTATTGTAGTCATACTTTAGACCTGGTCTTAAGTCTTGGTATTGATATTGTTAATATAAAAATTAACTCGCATAATCCTATTCTGTCTGACCATTTCATCATTACTCTGCATGTCAAAGTAGCCCACTCTAGCATCTGAATTTAGAATGTATAAAGGTCGCACTATCACTACCTCCACTACTAGAAACTTTATTTATGTGCTACCGGATTACTTTGATTTAGACACTTCAGCCAGCTCCCTGTCAACCGATGATCTGGCAGAAGAATAGATACTGCTCTACGCAAAACCCTTGATGTAGTTGCTCCGTTAAAAAGAAAAAAAGTAATTGAGATGAGGCTTGCCCGCTGGTACACCGACCACACGTGGGCTCTTAAACAAAAGTCTCGTCAGCTTGAACGCAAATGGCATTCCACTAAACTGCAGGTATTCCACTTGGCCTGGAAAGAGAGTTTTAGTACCTGTAAGCATGCTCTCTCCAATGCTAGGTCCTCTTATTTTTCAAAGCTTATACAAGAAAACAAGACCAGTCCCCGATTTCTATTCAGAACAGTTGCTGAATTAACTAATAATCATGTAGCAACTAACCCTCAAATTCCACTTTCATGTAGCAGTAATGATTGAAAAAAATTTTTTAGTGATAAAATAATTGGAATTAGGAAAAAGATCACACAAGTTAGTGGTCATGCTTTTGACGATATAGAACTGCATCCTAGACACACTGAATGTCTTGAATCATTTACTCCCATACTTGAGAGCGAACAAATTAAGTTATTGTCTTCTTCGAAACCATCCACCTGTTTTCTAAACATAAAGCATATTGCCTATGCTCATCAAACCAATTCTTCACCTAATGAACTCATCACTGCTATCGGGCCATTTTCCTCCATCCTTTAAATTGGCAGAAATCAAGCTACTGCTTAAGAAACCATATTTGGATCCCACTATCCTGGCTAATTATAGACCCATTTCAAACCTCCCATTTTTATCAAAGATTCTTGAGAAATGTGTAGCGCAACAGCTTTCTTCATTTTTACATACTAATAGCATGTATGAGCGGTTTCAATCTAGGTTCAGAAAACACCATAGCACTGAGACCGCCCTTGCTCTAGTAATGAATGACTTCTTCCTCTCCCTGGATTGTGGCTATATTTCTATTGTTGTTTTACTTGACCTGAGCGCTGCCTTTGATACTATAGACCAGGGGTGGGCAATTCCAGGCCTCGCGGGCCGGTGTGTATGCATGTTTTTACTGCCACCAGTTACCACGGTTCAATCAGCTAATTATTCATACACACAATCACAGATTCACTTGTAAATTACAGAACGATAAAATGCTACAATACACGCATACCGGCACAAGAACATGCATCAGCTGCTGTTCATATCGCGGATATGTAGATTAAAATATCAGATCGTGTAAACGATTGGGCTAATTAAATAATTGTTAACTGGCGGCAGCAAAAACCTGCATACACACCGGCCCGCGAGGCCTGGAGTTGCCCACCCCTGCTATAGACCATCATATTCTCCTCGGCAGGCTAGAAAATTTAGTTGGTCTCACCGGGCATGCTCGTATGTGGTTTAAATCTTATCTCTATGATAGATCCCAGTTTGTTAGGGTAAACAATCAATTTCCTCTGGTGAACTTTGGAGTACCGCAAGGATCGGCTTTGGGTCCTCTGCTTTTTTTTCCTGTACATGCTCCCTCTTGGGAACATTATAAGTAGACATGGTGTTAACTACCTCTGCTACGCAGATGACACACAACTTTATATATCAGTTAAGCCAGGTGAAGTTTTGGATGGCCTGGATGACCCAAAATTTCCTCTTATTGCACTCGGATAACACTGAGATATTAGTATTAGGTCCCAAATCCCTTCGAGATAAATTCTTACAGTGTTCCTTAAATTTTGATTGCTTCTCTGTCTCCGCCAACAAGGTTGTTAAAAACCTTGGTGTAACAATTGATTCAGACCTCTCCTTTCAGCCCCATATTAACAATATCACAAGAACGGCCTTCTTCCACTTGAGGAATATATCTAAATTAAGGAAGATGTTGTCCCTGGAGGATGCTGAAAAAATGGTTCATGCCTTTGTAACCTCTCGACTAGATTTCTGTAATGCCTTATTGTCTGGTTGCACTGGCTCAGCCCTGAATCGTCTCCAACTTGTACAGAATGCAGCTGCTAGGGTTCTTACTAGAACCAAGAAATGGGAGCATATCAGTGCTCAAAACTCTTCATTGGCTGCCTGTCAAATTCAGAATTGACAAAATATTTTACTTTTGGCGTTTAAAGTTTTAAATGGTTTGGCGCCAGAATATCTGAGTGACTTACTCATTCCTTACTGTCAAAATTCCTATTATATCTAAAATTACAATGGGTGGCAGAGCCTTCTCTTACAGAGCTCCTCTCTTATGGAATAATCTTCCCATGTATGTTCGGGCTTCAGACAGACTTTCTGTCTTTAAGTGCAGGCTAAAAACGTACCTCTTTAGTCAATCCTATAGTTAAGGATGTTGGGGGGGGGCTAACCCTCTTTTCTTTTCCCTCTCTCACCCTGAGCTGCAGATTACTCCGGCCCGTGCCCTCCTCGCCCTGAGTTTGCAGACAGCTCCAGTCTTGTCCCTCCTTTGGTTTATCCTCCCGACTTGATGCAACCGGAGTCCCAGATGCACCACCCGCCTCTTTGAATTGAACATTTTACATCCTTTTCTTTGAAATTCATACTTACCAGCTAGTTTTATTAGATCCCTTATTACTCTCTATTACTATCCAGTTCATCACCATTAGTTTAAACCAAGCCATCCAGCAAAGGATTGGCACCCCCTCTCTAGCCAGGTTCCTTCCGAGATTTCTTCCCACTGGGGAGTTTTTTCTCGCCACCGTTGAGTGTTTTTTCTCTTTGACCGGGGAGTTTTTTACCTCATTCTACTGGTTGGGGACTAAGGCCTGTTTTTTTGTTCTATTTTCCTTCTGTTTCCCTGTACAGCATCTTTGTGACAGTTCTCTGTAAAAAGCGCTATACAGTAAAACCTTGACATACGAGTGCACTAACTTACGAGTATTCCGAGTTACGAGCCGTTGCTCGGACAATTTCTTGCTTCGCCTTACGAGCCTAGACCCGAGTTACGAGCCGAGCAAGCGGAGCGAGCTTAGAGACGCCTCTGCGAACACCCGCATCTCCCGCCACTCACTCGTTCAGTTCACGTGGTTATCTCGTTGTGGAAGCATCTCGTAGTAATCTGTGTTGTGTTTAGCTCTCGTTTTTTCATTGGTGCAGTTATTTTGCCAAATTTCTTTGTTGTAACTCAACCATGGGTCCTAAGAAAGTAATTGCAAAGGACAGTGATAAGAAGAAGCGAATGATGTCGCTTGAAATGAAGCGTGAAATCATTGCAAAACATGAACGTGGTGTGCGTGTTGTCGACTTGGCAAGGGAGTTTGAGCGTAGTACTTCAACGATATGTACTATTCTCAAGCAGAAGGATTCGTTGAAGGCTACATTTCTCGTTTTTATAACTACGTAACAAAGAAATTAGGGTGTTTTTTGGGGGGCTGGAACGGATTAATGGTATTTCAATTAATTTCAATGGGGAAAATTGATTTGATATACGAGTAAACCGAGTTATGAGCTCGGTCACGGAACGAATTAAACTCGTATGTCAAGGTATTACTGTACAAATAAAATTTAATTGAATTGAATGAATGAGTTATTAGTTATATTAATGTGGCCGCATTAGTCAGAGGCTCCCTAGAAACTGGGAGGCAGTCATAAAAAAATTTGTTTATCGAAGGTACATGAAACGCTCTCCCCTGTGACTGCAGACAGCTCAGGCCAAATAAGACTCTTACATGTTATTGTTATAGCCTTCCTCAACTATCAGTCACCATCAAATGACTGTTCCTCCAAGAAACACCTGCCACCACCACCATCGTTGACAGTTGGGATGGAGTGGACTGGGTTATGTTCTGTGTTGAGCTTGCACCAGAGGTAACCGTATTTCAATAAAATCTCTCCTCACAGCGAAACCTGCCACATGTCTGCAGTATAATTTGCATGCTGGTATATGTGCATGCATATTGAATATACAGTATACTGGTAAATCCTTCTCACTTCCAAAATAAGCTTCGCATTAATATGCTCAGGCATGCCTGCATAGGATCAATGCTTTTTCTCTGAGAGAACTTACAATTTGTCAAAACAGGATTGCAAATTATACTAAAATTGTAAACATAAAACACAATGAAAGGAAGGACACGATCATTTTAATACACAGTTATTGTAATGTTTTACATATTTTTACAGCTGTGGGGTATAAATGTTAAAGGTGTTATATCAGCCTCTGTCATGCCCCCACAGAACGGCTCTAAATTGTATAACCTCGAGCGTGATTACTGGAGCTGGCTTTCAGGTTCTTCATTTGTCTGTTTGCACACCAATGCAGAGGTGGTGCGCTGAATATTTCCCCCAATTTCCACTGTGTGTTCTGTAAACACGAAATCAGCCCGTGCCACACCGCGGCGATGCTTACGTTCGTCATCATCAGTGGAAAGCTTGACTTGACTTTTCTATTCCATAGTGCAAAAGCGCAATACCTCAAGTCTTAAATGCAGGTGATAGTGGAAAAACGGGTTGCTAATTGCTTAGGATGAAGGGGTTGGAAGTTACGCCGTCGTCTCCGCGTGGCTCTTGCCGGGCCTTGATCTCTGAGGTTCTGAAGGCAGTGACTATCTGGTGGAGCATCCTCGGTGGGAATAGCAGATGAAGGAGCGTATGACTGCTGAGTCCTGCTGAAAAAATGAAATGAAAGAGCCTGAACATCACCACAGAAATTTTCCGTAATTGCTTCGTGGGCTTCGAATTTAGAGCTAGGCCGGACGGCCGTGCTGATCAGGCGAGGACGTGGAGTATTTGAAGTGTGACCGATTTAGCGGATGACTTTATTAAAATTATTTTCAAAAAGCCTGCAGCTAGAAGGCTCACTGCGCTGTGGCACTTAAGAAATTAAACACTGGATACAGGCCGCTGTTCAGAGACACAGAACTGTCTTAATAACAGGGCTGATTTTCTCTCAGGCAGGCGATATGGCTAATTTGCAATGACAACACAATGACACATTTTTTTTGCTTTGCGCCATTAAATATAGCTTTCCATATGCAAACTTGATAATACACCATACCTCTCTGTTAAATCCTTTACTAAGGCTGCGTGTTTTACTACCAGAAGGAAATCTGTCACAAGGGGCTAAAGGGGTTGAGTGATTATACCTTCTTATTTACTAATAACAGATTCCACCTCCTAATTTTTATCCACCTGGATCTACTAATGTAATTGTGCTTAACTGTTATTTAATAATTGTGCTAAGAGGGAGCAGGGAGTCCTTTTTGGACTGACTGTAGATGGCCTTCTCTGCCAGATGGAAGTGCAGTTGAAGGTGATGAATTAACTTGTGTTGGCATGGCGATTTTTTCCCGTCGACGCAAAATATCATGGAGACACGAGGGACCAATGAAATTCCAGAAGTGAATTCAATCGAGCCTTAGATGAGTTATTGAGCCCCCCTCCCTCAATGAGCATGTACCATGTCACCTTGCTCTTCACAGCAGGGGAAGAGATTGAGACAAACTGTATCCCTATCGATCAGGCTGAATACATCACAGCCATGCACCCACTCTAAATACACCAGGCTGAATACATCACAACCATGCACCCGCTCTAAATGCACCAGGCTGAATACATCACAGCCATGCACCCGCTCTAAATGCACCAGGCTGAATACATCACAGCCATGCACCCGCTCTAAATGCACCAGGCTGAATACATCACAACCATGCACCCGCTCTAAATGCACCAGGCTGAATACATCTCAGCCATGCACCCGCTCTAAATGCACCAGGCTGAATACATCACAGCCATGCACCCGCTCTAAATGCACCAGGCTGAATACATCACAGCCATGCACCCGCTCTAAATGCACCAGGCTGAATACATCACAGCCATGCACCCGCTCTAAATGCACCAGGCTGAATACATCACAGCCATGCACCCGCTCTAAATGCACCAGGCTGAATACATCACAGCCATGCACCCGCTCTAAATGCACCAGGCTGAATACATCACAGCCATGCACCCGCTCTAAATGCACCAGGCTGAATACATCACAGCCATGCACCCGCTCTAAATGCACCAGGCTGAATACATCACAGCCATGCACCCACTCTAAATGCACATTTCTAAGAATGCCAACTTTCCAGTTTTTTTTTGGTGTGGTCTATTCTCATAGGTGAAGGATATGTTTGTGGCTCTCACTCTCACAACATTTTTATATTGATAAAGTCCTTATGAGTTGATTTTCATCTTATTTCTGCTACCTCTAGCATATGTTTTTTCAGTTTTTTATATAGCCTGTATTTATTGTAGTATACTGTATATATTATGTATACTAAGAAATCCCTATATTTGACTATGGTAGTAGTCCCATTATTTAGTTTAGAACTTTTATTAACTCAGGTATATGTTGTTTTTGTGTTCTGGTCACCATAACATGTCAAGAGTGTAAGAATATGTAAGAAGAAGATTTTGTTGTAGAAACCACTGTTACAATGAAAACATAAACCATATGAAATGTGTTAAAAGTAATATTCAGAAGAAATTTAAATATATAATCTTAACTTTCACACACAGGATTTCAACGTGTGAAAGTATCTTTTTGAAGTTAGCCCTGTAATGACGGCTGTTATAAAGGTCAACCTGCTTCTCTGTTCTTGATGTGTCACTATACCAATGTTTTCACATTGCATTTTATCAAACAAAAAAATGTAATGTAATTTTGCGTGCATAGTCTTGTTTATTCTGACTATGTCATGGTTCTCAGCATGATAAAAATTACACTGCTGGGATTGTACTGTTTGATAGTGGATGAACCAAAGAACCGAAGGTCATTTATTGCTATTATGCTAATAAGGAATCATGAAGGGTATCACGGTCAAACAAAGTCTGTAACAAAGGATTTAAATATCTTATGCAACATGTTATGCCAAATGTGACATAGCCAACAATGTCTCCTGGCTAATGGCCAAACATTATACAGAGTGACATAAAACATGCTTATGTAGGATGCAAAAGCCCCCCCCCCCACACACAAATAAATAAATAAATAAAAATAAGTATACAAGCAAAATTAAGAGAAATCGTAATTCCATATGACCAGCAGGTGACAATGGATAGATCTTTGGTTATTAAAGATATGTGGTTGCCATGGTTTCCCTTGACAGGGCCAGGTGTTTACTCCTGCAAGCTCCCAGGCTGGTCTGGTTCAGACTGACATCTGATTAGACATCTGGCTCTCCCATCATCTCTGGCCACTTTCAAAATACAATTTAATGTTTAGCCCCGCCCCCGTGCACAGTTAATGAGAGCCCGAATGCACTGCAATACACTGCAAAAACTTTGTGTCTCAACTTAGTGTTTTAGCCTTGTAATGAGACTTAAAATCATATTTTTTCCCTCAAAAGTGGAACATATTAGCTTGTTTTAAGTAACTTTTTACTTGACAAGTGAAATTATCTCACCCCACTGGCAAATCTTGAAATGAGTAAAAATATTTCACCCCACTGGCAGATAGTTTGTTTTATTTAGCAAAAAAGTGACAGAAATAAGATCCTAAAGTCTAAATATGAGATTAAAATGCTTGTTAAGATTAGTTTTTTTGCAGTGTAGGAGTTTAAAACAGCTTTAAGGCGGTACTGAATGCGGCTAGGTAACAGCTAGGTAACTCCAGAAAACCTGTAGACATTGGCTCAAAGCATTTGAATTCTGTTATGTACATTCCATAATTATTTTCCACAAGCTTGGCAGTTAAACTTACATCTGCTCTAGTCCTGTGCAGTCTTTCATAGAATGTCTTTTGGTTTAGTTCCAAGGTGCTCTGAGTAACTTCCTGCTTTTAAATGGCTATTTTTTTCATCTGTAACAGAAGTCGGCCCTGCTATTAGCGGGGTGGAGATATGTTACCACGCGTGCCTGGAATCATCCTGAGATCACAGGTATGAAAACGGAGGTGTTTTGGTGACTTTTGAATGAAGAAGCCAGAGCCATAATTGGGTCTACAACTGAGCCTCTGGTGCTTCCAGGAACGCTGGTTCTGAAACAGAATGTGACAGATGGTCTTTCAGGGAGTGAATGGGTCTGATATGCTCTCCCCCTCTCAAGGTGCACTCTCCTTATTTTATTTATGAGGTTTTAATGTTGTTCTGTGCAATAAATGTTTAGTGCCTCGGCTCATGTGAGATTAAAAAGCTCACGCCTTGATTTGGAATGCACTGGAGTCGCTGGAAATGAGACTAACATTTCCCCAATTTTATCGAGGTCACGATTTGAAGGGATGGAGACTAGGAAAAGAATAAAAACGCTTGAAAGAATTGTTTGGCATAATTGGCCTTAACCCCCCTCCTCATCTTTGTCACACTCAGATAAGCATGGGATATTGCCTACTAGGGGGTTTGAATCAGAAAATAATCCTTTACATCCTATTCACAACTTCTTTCTCAAGACGTGATCATCTGAAGACGTGATTGTCTGGATAATCTGAAATTCTGTACAATAATAGGACACATATTCAACACCCATATTTTCACACAAATTTGAATAACCCATTTGTCTCATATGTAGCACATTTCTGAAGCAAGTGAAGAAGCACGTGTCTGAGTGCAGGCTGCTTATAGTAGCTGTTGGACCCTATAACAAGCCCCCTATAATAGTGGGCCCCCTATACAAGCCATGATTTTTCCATTAGTTTTCACAGTATGACTTGATAAGGCTCGGTTTTTTATCACATTTATTGTTAATACTGTTGATGGAATGAAATATGGAATAGCAGACCAGAAGCCCTGACCATGGCGACTCCACATCTATTATTGGAGATATTCTAGAACTTTTTTGGAGCGTGTTGCAGGCATCAAATTCGGAATTTGCATATATTTCCCAAAATCAATCCAATTGGTAAGGTAAAACATGAAATATATATTTTTTGTACTGTTTTTAATTCAATATATGTAAATGCATTTTACATACTGTCCCACGTTTTTTGGAATTGGGGTTTGTATATAAAGTTGCTGGCCATAGTGTCACACTGTGGGTATCATTTTCTGCTTGTTTGAAAGATACCCTTCACTGTTATCATCATGCACGCACATCAGAGATTGGGAATTAGACGACATATACAACCTGCCGCGAGATATAATCACGGCTAAGCATTGCTTGGGTAGAACGTTATTGTTGCTATTATCCCAATAAAGAGTGAATCTGAAAGTGTCCTACATGTTCTTTAATGAGCCTGCGATTCAGAGGGGAGCACGTGGCTTTTATTCAAAATGCATGCAAACAGCTTTCTTGTCCTTCTGTGACGTTCTCTCTAATTGCGCGGCGGCGCAAAGGTGAAATCTGTCCCCTTAGACTCAGCCATCTGTAAAGGAGAGGGGAACCGTCTGTGCTCACGCGGAAAATGCCACCGTCGCTAACGGAGACTAGCAAACCGACGTGCGGCCAAAGGAGGGCCGCGACGCCCGCAGAGCTACCTCTCTTTCTCTCCGAGTTCCACTTTGCTCCTCCTCTGATGTTGAGTCTATTCAGGGGGGATCTGCTCCGGAAGTTTATCCGCTGCTGGTGAAAACGTCCGGGGGAACCAACAAATCGCACCTCCAGCTTTTGCCGAGCCGAGACCCGCCAGCATGCAGGGGAGCCCAGCGCAGTGCGGCGCGTGAGTATTTGGACAGTGACACAACTTTGTTATTTCAGTCAGACAACTCACGATTGAATGAAGCAATATTTTATTGACATTTAAAGTGAATGCAATTATTTGGCGTCAGGCTCTGTCTCTTTTATCACTCCTTGTTTGCGTAACATTTTTTTGTATAAGCCAGCCAAGATAATAGGAAGTAAACCACTGACCCCCCCGTAGGGATCATATGAGAAACAGAGCCCACAGGTGGATGCTGGGGTGATGGTGGGAGCGTCTCCCATTTAAAATGCAACATCATGCAAGCTGATGCGATTTGGCGCTTCTCGAGTTGTCTGCCCGAGTTGTCGCAGGCTTTTGAAATGAAACAATGAACGTGAAGTTAAAGTGACGACCGTAAAAAAAATTAACCACATTGTTTCTTTTCAAATCCAATGTGCTGGAGTACAGAGCCAAGACAACAAAAATTGGGCAATTGTCCAAATGTTTGCTTATTATTAACTGTCTTGTGGACTGTCATGCTTCATAAAAGGCTGCCGTTAGGGATGGGGTACCTTGAGGGGTACCCTGGAGGAGGGGGGCAATGGTTTGTGAACTTGTGGTAAATATTATTGCCCCGGGCCCGGGACGGGTAGTCAGCCTACTGCACACAAAAGCTCTCAGGTGCCACAGGATCTGAAATAATACACATGCATGCCTGAGGTGGTAATACGACACCAGGCTGAGAGCGGGAATGGTGTCACTTCAAAATAATATGACGAGTAACGCTGTCACAATTTACCTACAATTTTTCCGACAACCTAAATGATCCGTATTCCGAGGCAATGTTTCCAATGTAACAACGTCCAATGTCCACAGTAACCTGAGGTCTAATGAAGAATGTGAGCTATTATCTTTTTTTGTTTGTTTAATCTGTCTTAAGCAAAGTGTAAAGCCACCTGCATGCGCTTCTCTTTATTGGGCCTCATTTTGAAGATGCTTTTGAGCGCATCGCCACCCTCGGATATTGTTACAGGCCTCCATTAATTACAATGAGACTCAAAGGGGAGAAGAAAAAAAGAAATGTTGTATACATGGTGTGGACTATTTTGTCAGTATTATCAGCTTAAAAAACTAAATAAGACAAAAAATGACTTATTCATTGGATTAAGTATGCTGACCTCTGAGAGGGAGAGAGAAAGAGGAGAGAGGGGCGACGGGAAAGAAAGAGAGAGGGGAGAGGGGGAGAGAGAGAGAGAAGGGAGAGGGGTGAGAGAGAGCAGGGAGAGAGAGAGAGAGAGAGAGAGAGGGGAGAGGGGTGAGAGAGAGAGAGGGAGAGAGAGGGAGAGAGAGAGAGAGAGGGGAGAGGGGTGAGAGAGAGCAGGGAGAGAGAGAGAGAAAGATAGAGGGGAGAGGGGTGAGAGAGAGAGGGGTGAGGGGAGAGAGAGAGAGGGAGAGAGAGAGGGGCGAGGGGAGAGAGAGAGAGGGCCAAGTGGAGAGAGAGAGAAATGGGAGAGAGAGAGAGGGGAGAAGGGCGGGGGACTGGGCCTGGAGTTATGAGGCCTGGCTGGAGGAAAGGAATGGTGTGCAATTAGACCACTGCAGGGGTGGGAATAATTCAGCCCGGTGCTTTGGCAGTATGGCACTGGAGCTGTGGGTGTGCAGCCTTCACCACAGAACAGCCGCCGCGCCGTATTTATGGACCCGTATTACATCCTACATAACAGTTTTAAGGAGGCCTCAAAGCAATAAAGACTCGATAAAACTAAGTTATGAGCGCGTCTCAGTCATTCAAATAGTTAAACGCCAAAAGTCAAAGTTGCACGGCCTCCCGTCAGAGACCATTTTAAGGTGACTAATATACTGCCTCTGTAAAATTCAAAGTCAAAGTGTTCAAAGTCTATGAGATGTGACACATTAATTATTTACCTCACACTAAATAATGTCACTGTCCAGGGTATACAGGCAGGACAAGACCATTCATGTGAATTGGCCTTGAGGGAAGGCGGGAAGTCCGCTCGACGAGGTGCATATTTTGACTCTGGCATAAAGGCACTGATGCATGGTATATTTTAACTGTACAGCTGTGAGCATCTTTTTTTGGCTGAAAAAATGAAAATGAATTATTTATTTTGTCCGCAACTTCACAACAACAAGAGCTCAACTGACGAAAAGTAAAAGTTCCAAAATATACACTATATTCACAGCAGAGCCATTCTAAATGGTAAACTTTAGGACATTAGGCGATGCACATTGGTGAAAGGACATTTCATGGCAGATATTAGTGTGGTTAGAATTGGGGATAAGCCCATCCCCTACTGATCTCATAAGAAGTACATTTGGCAGAATGAATTACAGTGAGCTGGTTTTTTAGGAAAAAAATGGAGGCTAACCTCTGGTAGTGCGGCAAATAATCTGGGCCTCGTTTCACGAAAGCGATATATCCAATTCTTTCCTCGCTTTGATAGTGCAGAGACTGAGGCATGCTCCAAACAAAATCTTCTATGATCACACACACCGTTTAGATAACTACAGAGATAATGAGTTGCTCTAATAGATTGCCACAGCACAAAATATTACGTTTATGCGACCTTCTTGAAATGGATTTTGGGTCAAACATTAACAGGAGCATGGCCCTACCAGCCTCCCTTCAAGTGTTCCTTTACAAAAAAGTAGTACGTAAAATTGTATTTTTTTAAAGTATACTTAAAGCTGCAGTAGGCAAGTTTGAAAATATACAAGGCAAAAAGACCCCGTTTTGCACTCCTCCCTCTTATCTCTCTCTTTAGCCCCTCCCACCAAATTATGCTCCAGTGCACGTGTGGAGACAGGCAGACAGGGAGGGGTTTATTCTACCGGGAGGATCTTTTGCTTATAGATAGTTGCCCCTAGTTGTTTTTTTGAAGACCGGCTTGATATTTTCTTTGGCGGCCTAGTACAGAGCCCAGGACACTCACAAAAACCGGATTTTTTGTCAGAACACTTGATTTATTGATCGCTGCTGGAATGTAATGAGCAAATTTAGTAATTTCGCGAACTTGCCTACTACACCTACTAAGTACATCAAGTTTATTTTTAAGTATATTTTAAGTGCTTTATAAAACTAAATTGGCCAGTTTTAAGCATAGGCTACTTAAAGTATTTTCTAGAACTATACTTTAGGCATACCACTTATAAACTGCTTCTAAGCTTTGTGTCCTGCAGTAATATACTTTTAAGTATTTAAAAACCATGAGTTTACTTCTCAAACGTAAAGTGAAAGTGCACTTTAAGTACGCTACCTGGGTTTTATGTCAGAAAAAGTGTACTTGACGAATCATTTTATGAACTCCATTTTTGTAAGGGCGGATCTGCGCTTCCTGGCAAACGGCGGCTTTCTTGGGGTTGCCGGATAATGCCATAAAATAAGCAAAGCCTCTTCATCTAGATGCATCCGTAAAGTGATGGCGCTTTTGGTACGTATTGTAAATACTGATTTAATTCCATTTCCCGAGCCCCAACACAGGCGTCAAGTGAAACTTTTACGCACTGTGTGGTCTCCCAAACGTCCTTGGCGCAATTGTGCAGTCGTAAATTCCCATCAGGGAACCGAATGAGAACAAGCACACTTGTGTGTGTAGAAAAAGATACCACTCAACAAACATATATATATTGTTACAAAACTATTGTTACTATACAGTTTAGGGTTTATTAGGCCTAGTGGGAAGACCTAATAGTTCAATTAAAATCAATAGTTAAAATTACAGTTCAATGATATTACAACGTGCAATTGCAATTTAGTCTGACCGCATGCTGCATTTTCCCACCCCCCAGATACCCTTGCAACCTTGGCTCCTGACACCCATGGCCAGCCCACATAGAGCAGAGGAGCGCTACAATGTTTACAATAAAATGCTACAAACACAGAAGTTCGATCCAAATCAAAATGAAGCAGGGGGATGCGAACGATCGCCGATTTGCTGATTGCCTACATGAATGTGCTTTGCGACATGCGTGTGTGGCTTGCAATTGGGATTTCTGCATGAAACACTACAGAAATCTATAGCATCTCACAGATCTCAACTCGCATGTCACAAACTTTTATGAAAGGAGCCTCTTGACCACACGTACGCATATGAAGTTTTTAGAGATTGACATTGCTGTTCATTGACGGGTTGACTAAATGCACTGTGTTCCCTCTAAGGGAAATTAAATAATGCTCTCTCTCTCTCTCTCTATCTCTCTCTCTCTCACACACACATGCGCACGCGTACACTCACCTCTTAACAATGCAATGCACTGCTGTTGCTAGGCAACTCCAGTGCCTAAGATCTGGGGGAGGGTCGGCAAAGAAGAGGTAAGTGGACTGTGGCATGTCCAAATTACAAATTGGCTATGCGGGATGAACGAGTGGGAAAGTTTTCGCTTGTGATCTTCTTAACATCAAACAGCTTCATCGTATTTTACGTGTGAAGTGAGTGAAATAAATTCCCCTGGTCTCAAGACACTCACCATCCTCAAAACTAATTCTGTGTATTATCACAAAGATCCATATCCATGCATATGAGGTTTACATTTAAAACATTTATTTCTACCTTTTTTTCTCTCTCAAAAGTCTGATTTCATCGTTAACAACTTGTTCAAAAATAGTGCTGCGGATTCTGTGGCATGGTGCCATGTGAGGATTTGTTGGATGCTGAATGGACAAGAAAAGGTACAATACAAACGAAAAAGCAGGCATAAGTGAATACTGCTGTTGTGCTTTCCTTGGTGGGAGCATTTTTAGAATGTCAGAGAACACAGAAATATTTTGTTCTCCGTGAAGTTCTCTTCTTATTATATATTATTATTATTATTATTATTATTAATATGTTATCATAAGATGTGCATGCCTGTAGGCTAACCTGCCTGTAGGCTAACCTGCCTGTGCACATACAGTGGCCCCACGGCCTCCCGGCCTTTTGGAGAAAGCAGGAATATCTGAGAGCTGTTTAAAATTTAGTAGGAGCCCTCTCTGCTCCTGCATCACTCAGACTCACCCCCCCCCCCCCTCCCAACCTCTCCACTCACCCCCTCCCCGGGTTTGTTTATGGGCAAGCATTATTTTCCCCTATTTTCACCACACAAAAATTGGAAAGTAATGCCAACAGCACTACCCTGCGATATACAAAATGGCTGTCTCATCAATGGCTAACCTTTGGCTAACCTGCTGTGCTGCTCATTGACTCACCTACCTGTTAGCTCTCGTCACACACCAGTCTCTGTTGTGTCAGCTACGGGGTGAGTGGCGGGGAGAGATTGGGTTCTGTACATGGCTCTTCTGACTGACCCAACTTCACTCGCAGAACAACAAACATCAAACAGTCCGTAAAACCAGCATGAGCATAAGCTCCATCGAGCTCCATCAGGTGTAGCAGGTAAAAAAAAAAAAACAGAAACTACAATTACATTTCTCATGAATTGGGCTTTGCATTCGGCTTGTGATCAGAATATGCCTTTCTGATTGGAGAAATGAAAACCCATGCACGACTAGTTATAGTAATTTTATTTTACTGACGAAAATAGCTTATTTAGGGGTTACATATCTGTACACACCCTTAGCCTAATACTTGGTTGCTGCACCTTTGGCAGTGATTACAGCTTCAAGGTGTCTTGGGAAAGAAGCTATGAGCTTGGCACACTTGTTTCTGGACATTTTTGCCCATTCCTCTTGGCATATCCTTGCAAGCTCCGTCAGGTTGGATGGGGAGCGTCGGTACACAGCCATTTTCAGCTCTTTCCACAGATGTTCAATTGGATTCAGGTCTGGGCTCTGGCGGGGCCACTCAAGAACATGCACAGACTTTCTCCGAAGCCACTCCTTTGTTCTTTTGGCTGTGTGCTTCGGGTCATTGTCATTTTGGAAGGTAAACCTTCACCCCAGTCTGAGGTCCAGAGCGCTCTGGAGCAGGTTTTCTTCAAGGATCTTTGTGTACTTAGCTACATTCATCTTCCCCTCTATCAGGACTAGTCGCCCCGTTCCCGCTGTTGAAAAACATCCCCACATCATGATGCTGCCACCGCCATGCTTCACTGTAGGGATGGTATTAGCCAGATGATGAGCGGTGCCTGGTTTCCGCCAGACGTGACGCTTGGTATTCAGGCCAAAAAGTTAAATTTTGGTTTCACTAGCAAATCTTGATTCTCATGGTTTGAGAGTCCTCTAGGTGCCTCTTGGCAAACTCCAAGCGGGCTGTGATGTACCTTTTACTAAGGAGGGGCTTCCGTCTGGCCACTCTACCATAAAGACCTGATTGGTGGAGTGCTGCCTGGATGGTTGATCTTCTGAAAGGTTCTCCCATCTCCACAAGGATACGCAGAGTGACCCTTGGGTTCCTGTTCACCTCCCTGGCTAAGGCCCATCTTCCCCGATTGCTCAGTTTGGCCAGGCGGCCAGGTCTAGGGAGATTCTTGGTGGTTCCAAACTTCTTCCATTTACGAATGATGGTGGCCACTGTGCTCTTTGGGAACTGTAAAGCTGCAGAAATTTTTCCGTACTCTTCTCCAGATCTATGCCTTGACACAATCCTGTTTCTGAGGTCTGCAGATAATTCCTTTGACCCCATGGCTTGGAGTTTGCTCTGACAAGCATTGTCAACTGTGGGACCTTATATAGGCAGGTGTTGGCAATCCCCAATCATGTCCAATCAATTTAATTTATCACAGGTGGCCAATTAAGTTGTAGAAACATCTCAAGCAGTATCAGTGGAAACAAAATGCACCTCAGCTCACTTTTGGGTGTCATATCAAAGGGTGTGCACACTTGTGTACATATAATATTTTACATTTAGATTTTTTATAAATGAGCACAAATGTCTAAAAACCTGTTTTCACTTTGTCATTATGGGCTATTTTGTGTAGAATTTAGAGACAAAAATGAACTCAATCCATTGTAGAATATGTCTGTAACGTAATAAAATGTGGAGAAGGTGAAAGGGGTGTGCAGACTTTCCGGCTTGACTGTATATTGTTTCTCTCCCAAGGCATTAGATGAAGACAATTTCTCTGGCAGAATAAAAGCAACACATATGAAATCATTGCAATTTTGTGGCTTTTGGTTGGGAAATGTCGCGAAAGTGTGAGTAGGGGTGTGTACTTGCACATTTGTGTATGTGTTTGTGCATGTGTGTGTGTGTGTGTGGCTATACCTCATATACAAATTTACCAGGCCATGACTGTGTTCACTGTAACACAGACCTTCTTGTAATGACATCCTTGCTGGCTTGCGCGAGTGCAGCTGTTTAGCAAATGTAAGTCAATATGATATCCACAAACTCTACCCAGAATAAATGCATGATTGGGCATGCATGTTCTGATCAATGACCTATAGGGGTTGTGACAAAATACAAACAGCTGTGTTGTCAAATGCATCATTCACTACCTCCAAACACAGTCTGATAGAAGTGGAAGCATTAATTCAGCATGAGATTCTACATGAATGAGCATGGCTTACCGTGCCGAGTGTCTGAAATACAGCACTGAATCAATAGTGATTACGCCAGTGGAGTACAGCCAGAGAAACTCGTTCAGGCGCAACAACCACACACGGTTGCCTTCTTCTGGCAAACATCCGAAACTAAGCAGGATTTGGCTTGGTTAGCACTTACATGGGAGACTTCCTGGGAAAACATTGCAGTAAAAGTTTTATCTGGAAGTAGGTGGGGCAGTCGGCATTTTTCTTCTTCCTCACCAAATGGAATCCATTGTGTCTCTGTGCAGTGATGGGGACACAGTGCTGTGCGATGTGCTATCCTTTTAATGAGATGTTAATCCAAGGTACAGAGTCAGTGTTGTTGGTAAACATCCTGTGGCACTTTTCTCTAAAAATGGGATCTCTGTATTTGGCCACATAATCAACCACCTATCTCTGATTGTATTCCCTACCTACTTTGATTAACTAGGTCATCAGTTGACCGACCTGCTGGTTAAATAAAGGTAAGTAAAACATACAGTGAGGGAAGCAGGTGCCTCCACAGCTCGTAGGAGGAGCCTGTGACTGTCTATCATTCCTTTGGGCTACTCCCATGGTCTTCGACCTCAATGTCTCAGAACAGAGCACAGAACCAACCTTGTGGGAGCAGCAGCGCTAGCTAACATAAAGGGCCCCTGTCAGAGAATACACTGTGACTCCTCCGCTAATAGCAAAAGGAGCCATCACCAAACTCCAGATCAATGCGCCTATTTCAGCAGGATCGTATCCAGTTTACTTACACCACTGATTGGCCCAGTCGAGGACAATGGCTTAAAACTGGTACATCCACTGCCATTATTTCTGGTGTCAATTTGAGCAAGGCTCCCATACAGCTGTTCTCTTCAAGCAAAGAACTTGTCTCTTAATGGCCCTCCAGGCATTTGAAATCAATGAAACACAGACTGGTTACAAACAGAGAAATGCCACCGGCAAGAGGATGATACAAAAAGAACATTTGAATTGTTTTAAGATTTTCGGATATGATCTTAATGACCGATACCATCTGAAAATCAAAAATGTCAACGTGAAATGTCCATAGAGCACGACAGCATAGTTCTGGGTTTGAATCCCAGCCAGAGGCCTTTCTGTGTGGAGTTTTCATGTTCCGTCCGTGTGGGTTTCCTCCGGGTACTCCAGTTTCCTCCCACAGTTCAAATTCATGCTGGTTAGACTTCTTGGAGACTCTAAATTGCCCGTAGGTATGACTGTGTGAGTGAATGTTGTGTGTGCCCTGCGATAGATTGGCGACCTGTCCTGGGAGTATTCCTGCCTCTTGCCCAAGGCATGCTGGGATAGGCTCCAGCCCCCTGCTACCCTGACTAGGAATAAGCGGCTTAGATAATGGATGGATGAAAGTTCATAGAAAAGAGCAGCTTAAGGCATTGGTAGGAGATCAATTCAATGATTGTGTTGTATGATACCTTTGATTTCCTAATTAAACCAATTATTTTTCCAATTGTTTGAAGTACTGACCTCGTGAGTAATTGAAATGTTTGACCCTATTTCTGTACAATCACACAAAGTGCTTCACAGAAAGCTTTTATATGTGTCTCACCAATCAAATAATTAAGCACAGGGAACTAGTATTAAGCATTAAGGAACTTCTACTTATTTGATATCCCAAATGCACATTCATCTTTTGGTTTATGTACACAAGTAATTTACTCTCCAGGAAAAACAGTCTCATAGTACAGTGGTTAAGATGCCACTCTATATTATTTCCAAGGAAATACACATAGAGGTAAAAGCAAGTAAACGTCTGTTCTGTATGGGGTTCAGTATTTTCCCTGTTGCAGCTGACATTGTTTCAATTAAATCTGTTTGTTTTGTGGTTAGGGCTAAGTCAGGCTATTGCAATTAATCTCCCTGGGCTGTGACTTTGATACTAGTCCCAACTCTCTGTAATGTTAGCTCTAATGTCCACTAATCCCCCCCATCTCCCCCTTCCCTCTGCTAATGGCAAGAAACCAGTGATGTTTTTTTTGTTGTTGCCTGGGGATCAGAGTTGCCATGGTAACCACGGTGGGATCGGGGCATCGGGCTCGGTTGTGTTCAGCTTCCAGCTAATTATAAAGTCAGTGATGTTCGCTAACACTGCAAGTGGGAAAGCGTGATTCTCAGGGAAGAACACCACACCTGGACTACGGTGCCTCTACACTGCCACAGTTGCCACTCACGTCACTAGGGGGCACTAAAGAGTTTCGCTTCATGCGCGAGGAGTGCAATCAGTGGATAACGTCGCATTTGGTTTTACAAGTACTTGTGCATGTAGCTACCATAGCAACGTATCAGTCAACTCTAGCAGCCTAAGTCACCGCGATGCTTCTTATAATTTCAAGATGCGCCTTTCCTTTTTAAATGTCCAACACAGTTTACGATCTGTAATGATGCAGACTCATTTTGAAAGCAGGAGGAACTGCAAATCAATTTTCAGAAAGTGAACTTTAATAAACAAGAGCATGCCGTGTGAAAGTTTATCATTGAAGTCAGGATATTGGAGGGAAAGGACAATGTGAGAGGTATTACAAAGAAGACCGGACCCGGCTGAGCATTGTTCAGCCTCACACACACAATCTTTGCATTTCTTTTGGGTCCTCTAAAGGAAGAGAGGAAAGGTTAGCAACCACCCATACAAATCAGGAACCTGGAGCATTCAGAAATCTTTTTTGATTGAACATTGCAATTATTCTCATTATTTCCTTCAGACAAAAAAATCGAGTCCTTTTTAATTATGTGTAAAACTGTTTATACTCAATTCTCATTGCTTAATAGTTTTGACGCGTGAGCCACAGTGGAATTTTTTCAGCATACTCACAGTGAGATTGCACGGGTAAACATGAAAAGAAAGATTGATTGAAATTAGACTTGACCGGGGAAAATGCATTTGGATAATGTTCTAAGATTATGATTACATGACATTTAATTTCAATACTGCGGATGCATGAATAAGCCTAAACTATTAAGTTTAAAACATTAAGCATACCTGCACAATGACAACACAAGGAAAATGGACATTTCAAACATGTATTAAGGTGATTAATAAAAAATAAAAAAGTAAGTTAGCTTTTAAAAAAAGTTAACTGTGAATGGCGTAGGTAGACAGGATTTAATTTGAAAGCAATTATAATGTAAATGTGAGGTTTCACCTAATGGAGTGCTTTGTAAGTACAAGTACTGCTTTATAATTCATTTTGACTGCATGAGACAACTGTGATTAGAGTGGGGGGCTCTCCTGAGAGACACGCTGACATTATGCACTTGGTCCTGCCTTCCCCAGGGGACCACGGGAGGGCATTTAAAGAGACAGTGCACATTATGTCAAAATTCAGTCACTTAATACATTTTTTTGACGATATTCTTTCCACATGTTTTTTTTATTTTTATACGCTTGGGTGCCTATGAATCATTCTGGTTGCAGTCTTGACAAAGATGACATCCTTTAGAGTTTGTGGGTTTTCATAGAGTTCTAGTGCAGGCCTGCAAATTCTCCTTTCAAAGTGACAGTTTGAATGTTAGGTGGAGAACTCATAGATGGCTTTCATGCTGCACCCAGCTGAGGATAGTTTTGAAACATTCTATTGATCACCAGTTGGCTGTAAATGTGCCAGCAATGACAGATAAAGAAATCTGAACAATTCTAAACCTCTTTCCTGACGACATCTTGTCAGTGTGTGCATTGTTTCTCGATGGATGAGCTGATGAAAGCGTTATAGTTCTTCTGATCAGCAACTCCCTCTATTTCAGGATAACAAGTCCAGCACTCACACACCAGCGTGTAAAGGTAAAATCGTGTTGGTTAGAAATGAAAATAGCCCCCAAAGTTTCCATGCAAGTGGAGAGAAAGGTTTTTGACTTTTGCTATAGAAATTAGACGTGATTAAAAGGACTGTGTAAAAAAGGGCTGCAAATCCTACACGGATTGCCTGATATGGATGTAAATACCCTCAAATTAAAACTGACAGTATGCATTTTACCCTCATATTCATTGTTTTGATTCAAATCCAATGTGCTGGAGTACAGAGCCAAAACAACCAAAGTTGTGTCACTGTCCCAATACTTAACTGTATGTGCTCGTCCTTTTCCAGCAGTCATTGTTTGCTGCAAATGCGACATCAATCCTCCTCACCATCTTCCCCCTCTTTCAGGTTAATTTGTGCATTGCTGATTTCACATATTGTCAGCCCAGACCTCCGGCCTTGCCACAGGCACAAGCTGTTTTCAACCATTATGGGAAGCGCTCGTGAACAAGCAAGCGCTTAAAGTTACATCTTTATTGTGATCCGTCCTTTTTGAATCCAGTGGAAGCGACGTATAATTTGAATGTTCTACCCCCCTCGCTCATATAACGGCCAGCTCAGAGGAAATGAAAAAGCTTTTCAGGTCTGACAAGAAATGAAGAGCAGAAATACGTTTTGTTGTTATGACTCCTTTTTGATAAAGAACGCCTTAACCGTACTGCTGTTTTCGTCTAGCTGAACCCAGGTCTTATCGCGACAGTAAGCTGTAGAATTACCAATGCGCTTTTACAATATTCTTATTGCCACTGTGAAATACAGGTTTTGTACATGCAACCGATTTACCAGGAGTAAATTATTTACATACAGTATTTCCTGTCCACGTATTACATGGGAAAAGGTACGTCTCGTCATGCTGAAAAGACGCTCTCCAGCTTCTTCGAAACTATAAAAGAGGAACATCCTTACCATTGCACCAGGTTTTTATGCTCCAATACACACATCTCCACAGTAATGTCTCCAGGCATAACAGATACTAGCTGGCAGAATTTCAAATGATATCGCTGAACAGACAATGATCTTGTATATGATGGGGGTTTTGTGTTAATAAAACGGCCGCTTTTGTGTGTACAATTTTATCCACCAGCCAGTTTTTTTGTTGAATGAAATCTCTTTTTTTTTTTGCTGGTCTCACACCAACCATGTGCCAAACTGTGGGCAAAGGCACAAGGAAAAAATTCCAAAGCAGAGGCTGTGTTGCCAGACGCTTCACTCTTTCACCAAAAAAAATAGTTTTCAAAATAACTCCCACACACCTTTTCATGTTTTACCTTTTGTGTCTTTTGCCTGTACAAATATAATCAAAAAGCATTTAAAATGCGCATGACATCCCCAAGCCTGACTGGTGCACGCTGGACGTGCGTAAGGAACCCTTTCAATCTGTGGAGAAGCTTGAAGGGAGCTGTCCCAGCCTTGATTTGTACGATTCAGTTGACCACTCTAGCGGAAGAGGATGACATAAATCCTGCCGAGCGGTCACCGATATGAGAGGTGCGCTCTTGGGCCGGTGTTACGGGGCTCCGGTTCTCCGTCATCCGAACCGGGTCGTCGATGCGCGACGGGCCGGGAGGAACGGTTCGGTCCGGCGACCGTGGGCTTTCCGCCGCGGCCCGCCCTCCAAGCGGCCGGGATTCTTGCCGATTAACTCTGTGGCCGGCGCGTTTGTCAGGACCTGATAAGTGCCTCTGTCTGAGCGTTGGTGCTTTCATCATCTTGACAGAGTCTCTCGGGCTCCCATTGATCTAACCCCTAACTGGAAAACAAGGCAACCCTCTGGCATCGCTCGGTCAGCGAATTCATTTGGAAGTGCACCCCGGGAGGCCAGAGTGAAAAACAATCTCCATTTACAAATGCATAGAAGTGAGAAAGTGTGTGTGTGTTGTCTGTACGCTTCTGCGTTTGGATGTACGTGCGTATGGTTGCGTGTGCTTACGCGATTGTGTGTATGTACTGTCTGTGCGCACGTTTGTGCGTGAATATGTCTGCAAAAAGTTTGTTACGTGTGTGCCTGAGAGAGAGTGTGTGTGTGTGTATGCACACTTGTTTTTGTGTATATGATGATGAAGTGTTGAAGGTGAGGCTGCTTGTCCCAGTGCTCTCCTCCAGACAAGCTCTCCCTCTCCCGGCAGGCAGTTTTCTGTTTGTCCTCTCTCTCTTCCTATGCATTACATAGGAATCCTCAGAGTAAGGGAAAAAGAGAGAGAGCTAATGAGTGCTGCAGAGGAGGCTCTGACAAATAGGTACAGGTGTACGTTAAATATCAAAAAACTGATTTGGGTTGAGAGAGAGAGAGAGAGAGAGAAGAGAGAGAGAGAGAGAGAGAGAGAGGAGAGAGAGAGAGAGAGAGAGAGAGAGAGAGAGAGAAAGAATGCTTTCGGTAGAGAAAATATAGACAATCCACCAAGGTGTGGGATTGCAGAGACCTGAAGTAATCACGCATCGATCCTGCCTCAGGTTCAGCATTCTGAGCACAAAGAAAGGAAAATGTGGCATATGAAATCAATCAATCCATAAAAATGTGTTTGTTATAGTGCAATTCTGAAATGAAAATAGTCACAAAGCACTGAACAAACTGTGTTTTCCTGATTGAATTGAAAAAGCAGAAAACCGAAAGTCAAAAGGGGAAAGAATCCCCTGACCCCAGGGAAAGGTCAATGAGAAACATTCTCCTGGTGGTTAAACAACAAACAACAACAACACAGAAATACATGAAGGCTACAATTTTAATATACAGACAATCCACATGTCAACATGCTGTATATCAATGTAGACACACAGCCTGCCATATGTTTACAGGGATACTTAACTTATCCTCCTGTGACCCGGCAGACAAATATATTTCATATTTGATCATGATACTAAAGTGTATTGGATGATAAAAACATGTTGACGTAAAAAATATCTTCAAAAATATTATTTATTAAATCTTTATTGAATGCTCCTGGTCAATACAGTAGAATATATGGTTTTTGATATTAAGACCAGAAACTCATGTCCCCCAAAAATGGATTGCTGGGTCTGAGGTTATACTTACAGAAGTGTCTGATGATCTGCTGGCTTTAGGCCTAGGCCCGGGATGCATAACGTCATGTTATTTGAAGTGTATCTTGCTTTAAACCATAAACCCATTGATGCCCACATATCGGCCATTCTAAAGCCAACAGGCTGCCTGAAACTTCTGTAAACTTCTAAAATATCCTTCATCGTGCCCTAAAACTTAAATAATATAAAAAAACGGCCTAAAGTAACTCTTCAGTTATCAATTAGTCCAGTATATAAATGCACTGTAAAGCAGGAGGTGCAACAGAGAGGTGGCTAGGAGGGTTGAGTCTAAGGCAAGGCTATACAATATATGCACAAAGATCCTCCAATCTCTCCCTGGTCTGTTATCAGATCCTGCCTGTACCAGATGATTGTGTCTGGTGGCCCTGCTGGAAGCTCACGCTTGTCTGCGCTCTCCCGGATTGACGGACACTGCTGCAGCGATGAGCCGGGCTCCAAACTGTGCGAAAAATAAAAAAGTAGAAGAAGAAGAGATGGGGATGATGAAAAATCTGCCTCCAGAAAAAAAACCCCTTGAA
>CM040405.1:94824913-94915963 GCA_022702515.1 Ilyophis sp. 1 JC-2022
CAATTAAGAGCGATATTTTTCTAATTGCACAATTTCTGCTTAAGCCCCATAATACTATATTATATAAAAGTGTGCCATTATTAACGCATTATCATGCAGTTGGAAAATGTCAACTCTCCCTAGGGGTGACACAATTGTACAATTGGTGTTGCTGCATGTCAGGTTTCTCACTAAAAGGGGGGATTTCATAGCGGTGGGGCCTCCGGCTCCTTCAAGATCAAAGGTGTGTTCCAGATCAAGTGATTGTGAAGCGGTCCACTTATTCTTGGTCTGAACGTATACATCTTCTGCTGCTTGGCTCTGCAGGCAAATTGAGATGGGATGTGACCTGTGGAATGTAACTGAATTCTATACTTTCTGCATTGCAAAAACCTCCTCAAAGTTGATTCTGATTAATTACTCTTATTAATAATAATAATAATAATAATAATAAAGCTCTTTAATTGTTTTAAAAGTACTTTGCAACTAGAATAACAAAGCAACAATTTAACAAAGTGAAAAATGAATAATAGAAGAACCCACAGATATAAAAAATGCGACAAGGCAGTTAAAATAAATACGGTAACAATTTTCACAACAAAGTGCCCTAAATGAATCTCATCAGTGTATTGTAAGATGCTATCATACTAAAGCTGCTTACATCTGGACGGCCCTTGAGGGACTACACTTCCCAGCCCTCTTGAAACCAATAATGTCTACTTGTGCCATTGTCTGAGATTTTCATATGCTGACGGGTTTGGCCCTTGGGGGTTGGCCATAAGATTCCTCCCTCTTCGTGATACCTCAGCATTTTTATGGCTAATGTTATTGTGCAATTTTGACAGCTGAATGTGATTCTATTGCATCTTCCCAGGCCAAGAGATTGTGTGTAAAACACCCTTTCTGTTGGTCCAGATACTTGTGTGTCCTTTTGTAGCTGTCAGGGCAGGTATCAGTCCAATACTTATGAATGGCCAGCCTGCCCAATGACTCTGAGCTAAAGTCTACTCCAACTGTAAGATGACAGCATTGTGGCTTCTGCCTATCTGTCTGCCTTGATAAGATATCGAGTCAGGCCTGTTGAGATTGCACATGGTTGGCGTATCGTTTGGAGGGGCTAGCGGTAACAGGGCTACCTGTCGGCCTGGATTTGACTGTACCTTCTCAACACCATACAGAGCAAACTGCCTATCTCTGTAGTGCCTGCAGGGTCATAGACTCTGTGACTGGGAGGTGTGAGCTGCTAGACCGACCAGAGAGTTAACTCAGAAAGTTTTCATTGCTGGTTCAGCACATTTCCTTGGATGGGTTTTCTTGTCCCAGAAATAGTCATTTTAATTTATTTTCAATACTCAAAGAAAATACTACGAATGAGTGAAAAAAGATAATTAATTTTTCATGTCTTTAAGGGGTGCATAGATTTACTATACTTTATTATTTATGATTTTATTTACAATCTGTATTTAATATAATTCTTGAATTTTTACAGGGGCATTTCGTATTGAGAATTGACTTATATTTATGCATGGGGTTTAGCTTTAAAAAAAATATATACATCACTAGGTCTACCAACAATAGACCCAACAAGACGGCCCTGCAATGCAAAATATAAATTATTTGATAAAACATTTTTATCTTTCATTTTTAAGTAAGTGATAAATTTGCCTCAGAATATCAAGTCAGGTGTATACCTATATAACTAAATATTATATGCATAGTTTATATGTAATAATTAGATTCAGAACAACAGCCTTGTGTTACAACACTTTTGCCCGATGAGCTTTACTTTGTGGTTGCCTGAATGGACATGTGTTTCTCTTCAGTTTTCGAACTTCCGCCCTCTCTCTTTTACAATTTAAATATGGTTCTGAGATGAAATTTTATGATTACACCCCTAATGCAGGTGAAGTTGCATGCTTCTTTGCACGGTCTGTGCACCTACAATGTTAAGTTTGTTTGTGATACCTTTGAGCTCGACACTACGTGTGTTATGCCGCATTTTGATGGTTCACTCGGCTCCACAGAGCGCATTGTGATTAGGCCAGCAAACCTTTAACGTGGCTTCGCTCCAGAAGTCACCTGCCGCCACATCCTGGCTTTCATTTCATAACATTAATTTTTGGAAACCGCCTAACACAGGCCAGGTGCCGGCCAAGAGGGCTAAAGTATCCACTGCCACAAGTGCTACCTGTACATTGAAACACAAAAGTAGCTGGATGTAAGCAAACATTTGTGGAGAGTTGGAAACAGGAACTTCCTTGGCTGGAGCGCCATAACGGCTTGTGCCGGGAATTTCCTGAGTCACATTGACAAGTGAGTGATTCGATTCAATCTCGCTAAATGATTCAGTGCTAAGTGATTCTATTCAAGAGGAATAACAATCACTTTTTTCCAGATATTTCATCCAGTGTTTTCCAGGCAATTACACATTTCCAGCTGACTACTTTTTAGCCAATGATGCTCAGTGACGTTTCATTGCAACAGGCAACACTTTTACAACACATTTGTTTTTCTATTCAACTATTTTGCTATTACACGTGACTGTTTATGAATGATGAATGATGAATGAATGAATGAATGAATGAATGAATGAATGATCTTTATTGTCATTGTACAAGTACAACGAAATTGAAAGTGCAAACCCAAGTGCTAGCACACAACAACAAAGACAATATAAAAACAAGAAGTGAGACATAGACATAAAAAGAATGTGTAGATAAATATAAAATGTAAAATGTAAACTAGGCATATTGCTATATTTACATCTATGCACTAGGGTTGTAAACAGATTGATTGCACAGATCCCACTTGTATTGCACAGAAGAATTTTTTTTTTTTCCAAAACTTAGCAGCGTTAAGTGCATTTATGGCCCTGGGAAAAAAACTAAACTTAAGTCTGTTTGTACGGGTAGACATAGTCCTGAAGCGCCTGCCTGAGCGCAGCCGTACAAAGTGTTCGTTACCCGGGTGAGATGGATCCTTAAGGATCTTAACTGCCTTCTTAAAGCAGCGAGAGCTGTACAGTTCTTCCAGGGAGGGGAGAGGGCACCCGATGATCTTCTGGGCCGAGTTAACGACCCTCTGGAGCGCACTCCTCTCTGCGGCTGTGCAGCTGAGGAACCACACGCAGATGCAGTAGGTGAGGATGCTCTCCACGGCGCAGCGATAGAAGGACACAAGCAGATCCTGTCTAAGATGGTAATTCCTGAGTAATCTCAGGAAGTAGAGTCTCTGCTGTGCCTTCTTGACGATCGCCGTAGTGTTGGTTCTCCAGGACAGGTCCTCCTCCAGGTGAACGCCCAGGAGCCTGAAGACTGAACCTCTCTCCACACAGCCCCCATCAATGTACAGGGGCTGAATGACGGTCTTCTTCCTCCTAAAGTCTATGATCATCTCCTGGGTTTTGAGCTTGTTCAGCTGCAGGTTGTTTGCTTTGCACAACACTGACAGCTGCCCAACCTCGTCGCGGTACGCGGTTTCATCACCCCCGGAGATGCAGCCCACCACAGTGATGTCATCAGCAAACTTTATGATGGAGTTGCTGGAGTGGGCGGCGGTGAAGTCGTGAGTGTAGAGGGAGTAGAGTAGAGGACTCAGCACGCAGCCCTGAGGGGAACCAGTGCTGAGACTGAGGGCCGTGGAGGTGTGGGTACCTATCCTCACCTTCTGTGGGCGGTCAGTCAGGAAGTCCTTGATCCATAGGCAGATGGAGTGGGATAATCCCAGGTCTAATAGTTTGGTCACCAGTCTGTCAGGGAGGATGGTGTTGAAAGCCGAGCTGAAGTCCACGAAGAGCAGCCGTGCGTAGCTCCCCCCCCTTTCCAGGTGGGACAGGGCAGAGTGGAGAGCTGTGGCGATGGCGTCCTCCGTGGACCTGTTAGCTCTGTAGGCGAACTGGTGAGGGTCCAGTCTGGGCGAGAGGGATGAGACAATGTGGGATCGGACCATCTTCTCAAAGCATTTCATGGGGATGGGGGTGAGTGCCACTGGACGGTAGTCATTTAGGCAGCTGATGGTGTTCTTTTTCGGCACCGGGATGATTGTAGACGTTTTCAGGCAGGATGGGACGTTGGCCTGGGACAGGGACTGGTTAAAGATCTTAGTGAAGACCCCCGCCAGCTGATCAGCGCAGTCTCTCAGCACCCGTCCCGAGACGCCGTCCGGCCCCGCTGCTTTCCTCTGATTCACGGCCTTCAGCGTGCGTCTCACCTCGTGCTCTGTGAGGATGAGGCTGCTGTGGGCTGGTGGATGTGGTGTGGCTGCTTCCGTTGGAAGATGATATCATTTATCATTTATCATTTATCATATCATTTAGAAGATGATATCATGGAAAAGTTTTTTTTTCTCGGAAAACGAGATATAACATACTATTATCCAACAAGTATTTGATGACAAAAGTATGTTTATATCTGAATCATTATATTTTAATAGCATTAAGCAAGAAAATAATAGAGTTGCCAGATTAGACAATGAATCACCACAGTGAGTTGTAGCTGTACAAGTCAGGGGACGGAGACAATAAGGGGAGGAAACAATTTAAATTTTGGTGGGGGAGGAAGAGGAACACCGAAGGTCAATAATGAGCAGCGTTAGAAGCCCTGATTCTGGTATTCCCAAGTGTGGGTATATTATTTTAGTTTTTTTGATGGGCAGAATACACAAACCTCATTTTATTTTCCTTTTTTTGCATATCATTCTGCACAAAGACTGCCTTAAGTCTGTAACCCATGGACATAATCGCCAGCTGTTGATGTCAGAACACATATGCTTGATCCATATGAAGATTCAAGTCATTTTTTTATACCGTGAAAAGTTTGTGTTGTGTTGTGAATTACATCCTATTCACCTATTCATGACATTGGGCCTCATTTATCATTCAGGCATACGTTCAAATCTGATCGTAAAGTGAGCGTACGGCCATTTTTAGGGAAATGTCCGGATTTATCAAAATTAACGTGGGTGTACGGTACGATGAAATCTCACGACAGCTCTCAACCTTGCGTATGCTTTCCCCAGTGGCGAGGCGTGACATTGCATGCAACAACGAGGTAATACTTGTGCAGCCTATAATGAAAACAAATAACTTTTGTTCAGAGCACTGCGAAGTCAATAGGTGATATACAAAAAGGTCCTTTTTGAAAAATGTGAGCTTTAAAATCAGAGTTGGTTTTAAATGAGTAGCTGATCATACAAATGGCACGTCCAAGTCATTCCATTTATGAAAATATTAAAAGCAGTTAATGCATCTGGGCAATCTTTTAAAATGCACTTGACCTACGCGTTGTGGCCATAGACATAGGCTACGCTGTGTAGCCTAATTGTCAAAATAGTATCTGAATACGTAGATTTTTCATCCCTATTAGTTTAATCGCTAATGTGCAGCCTAAATGGAATGAAGCAGTATCCGGTTAAAAATGATTACATCAGGAATAACCTCTGCATAAGTATTTATTGCAGACAGCCATATGGAAATAATTACGCCAATCATGTTGTATGCAAGACGCAAAACTGTTCATATTTTTTATATAAATCCGATCTAGTTTTATTAGCCTAAAAAACCTAACGAACGTCGCAGCCGGCGTGATAAAAATTTTGACGAATCAAGTCACAGTCGTGTCTTCTATCACGTTACACGTTATCACGTTACAAAGATAAAATGGGCGTGTGAGTATGGTAATTCATAATGATGTGAACACGCTTCCTAATATACAATCAAGTCAGATCAGTGATATACACAAGTTTGATGAATCACACGTGAGAATTTCGTACGCAAGCTGGATCCGTCAAATATACGCTATTTTTTACGACCATATTTATAAATGAGGCCCATTGTTCCATGGCAATTCTCAGCATTTAATTAAAAAAAATATATATAAATAGGTTTCAGTGTGCTAATAATATTATAAATGATAAAATAGTAGATGACAAGGCCCATTCAATAAGCTACATAAGAATGAGAGCTAAATAACCATAAACATGTTTTATATGGCGTCACCTGATTCTACTTTGGGCAAGTGAGCTCAACATTCAGGCAAATAGCATACCTGCCTTACTTGCCCGAAGAACAAGTGCATTTGAACTCTTAGTGTCAACCCCTGAGATGCATTATCAAGGAGGAATTGGGAGGGAGATCTTTGCTTGATTTTCATCAGTTGGGTGACCTGTTTCTACCACCTCCAACTCACTGGGTATGTCAATTAGCCTCTCATGTGTATCCTGTAGCACTGCTCTCCTCTCTTGTCTCGCTTACTGGAGGAGTTGTTTCGTAAACAATCGATATTTCACAAGCTTTTCTTGTCACCGGGGGATGTTCGGAGATCAAACGCCACATGGAACTGATGTAGACCGCATCTACTCCAATCAGGACTGAACGCCCCTACTGGGGTGGTTTTAGGCTCCGTGCTGGGCCTTGGTAGAGACAGCTACGCAGGGTGTGGTGGAAATCAAACCGCACCATGACTTCAAGTTACACATACTCATTGCCTCATACAGCAGGGTGAATGCAAGTTTGTGATGCACCGGATGGGGTATAGATCTCACACCACTTGAAATTGACTCCAGAAAACTGTAGGGTTTGAATCATGAGTGGGAAACATTGCTCTTGCACCCTCAATTTATTTAAATGGTTCTGGAAAATAACCAGCTGTAAATGCATATTTTATGCAAGAGATACAGTTAGTTTGAGGTGCAAAACACATAAAAAGGAAAGAACATCTCAGTGCGAGTGAGATCAATAAGAAGTAAGGCAATGATATTTAGAGGATATGTCTACACTTCAAATGAGAGCATTTTTTTTAGTTAGTTAAAATTGGACATAATCAGATTAGAACAGTACTCCTTCTCAGACATGGTCATACCTCATACATAGGCAATTACATCTTGTTTAAAATAGATATCTGCTCTTCAAAACCATGCTGTGTCAGAAAACAGTTGGACATGGTACTACACGGCATCAAAAGACATGAATTATGTCATGGTGTTTACTCAGAAAAAAAGGAGAACGATGTAAAACAGCCAATTCCACGCTTCCAGAGCCTTGTGACCCCGGCTGGACTAATTAGAGTTGAGCTGAATTTGTAGCAATTCATTAAGTCAAAGACAGGCAAAGATGATCATCTGTTCTTAGACATGCAAGCTGATGCATCCGCGCTGGCTGAAATAGCATGTGGAAAGACCAAGAGTGCACAGCTGCTTCTTACATAAAAATATTTAATGAGCGCAGTTAGTTGTCTTTTCTTTCCATATAATGTCTTCATGTAGGGAACACAAAAACAACCAATCGAAACGAGGTGTGCGTAAGAAGAGCGGGTAAATAAACAACAGTAAGTGTTCATTATCATTCGTAATCAGCATCACAGTCCATTCCAAGACGGTCAGTCCGCTGTGCTAGCCAGGGCACATCTGTTTGCATTTTACAGGAAATAATTGGCAAAGTAGACTTTTTTTCCCAGCGGAAAAAAAGCGTGACATTTCACCATTTTTTTGAATTAATATAAAAAATGGCAATGTTAGGAGGTGCAGTGTGTGGGGCTACTTGGTGGCAGTCCTGACAACATGCGCTGAATTCAATTAATTGCCGAACTGGGTAAGCAGGAAATTCTCTAGAAAAACCAATAATTGTCTGGATTTAATACTCCTAAACTCAGAAACAAAAGAAACAGAAATAGCACAAAACAAAACAGTAAGACAGAAGGATCATGTTTTGACCTCAGGGGCGGGAGCATGTCCACACTTTTGCTATTGATTATTACGGACTTATGGCAAACTTTGAGACTTATTGTTTGGCTGGTCTGCTCAATCTACCGCTCTCGTTTCTTCCTCCCCGGTGTTTAAGCCTGCCTTCTCTGCATGGCCACCAATCAGGTCACCTTAGTACACTACCCCTGCTCCCAGTCTCCTTTCTCCGCCTTTCCATCTAGTCTGTTTCTATCCTTTCCCAGTCCTAGCATGTTTTCCCACAGAGGAACTCTCTCATTCCAGAGTTACACTGGAGTTTCACTGAAACCAATTTATAACCTAACTAGCTAGCGATAAGTAACATCCTCTAAGTCTTCTGAGGACGAAAATAGTAAATATAGTAAGAGTGTATAGGAGGCGCTTTAGCCTATGTAATATAATGCAGCGGTAAAATCACCCTGAGTCAGTCCTGTGTGTAGTCCTGAGTTCCCTCAAGAAATGGAGCGACAACAAGTTAGAATTATTTTACAATTGAAAAACAGTTTAACTACTAATATGGTTATACGATCATTTCCCCTCTGTAATGGATCTTTTGGTCTGACAATTTTATGGTCTTTAATTTAGCCAGCTGAAACATCAGCTACCAAGTCGGAATAGTTGACATATACTGTGGATTTATATGAATGAGGTAGGCTTTTCACTTGTATTCACAAAATTTATCTGTGTCAACGCAGTGTATCTAGCTTGATAGCTTGTCAAAGAGAGCGTTTTTTCAGATCATGAAGTGATGCTTTTTTTATGTGATCAACTTTTTATATGAAGTGACCATTATCCAGGGCACAACGGCACAATTTCCCAGTTCATGACTGACAGCTATTAAATGCTAAAGTTCACAGTTGTGTGGCCTCAATGCAATAAATGTCTTGGGACAAGTCAACTGAAGTTTCCCCGACCATCTGCAGCAAAACAAAAGTTCAACCGAGTCCCCCTCACCTGGGTTGACCGACAAAATGTGGAATTCAGCACATCTGCGGAAAGCTTTCTTCCATGTACATTCCCCTAAATGGCCCACCTGTTATTTATCGCATGTCATTACAGATTTCCAACTGGTTTGCAGGAGCTTTATGGCTCTTGAAACGGGTGTCTTTTTCACTACATCTATCCCACAGTGTTTATAGCCAAAACATTGACCCAGAGCGAGACTGGCCCCGTATCACTCTGTTGCTGCCTCTCACCACATCTTAGCTTGAGGAATGGCGATAGCACGCACGGCGCCAACCTCTACCCCGCCCTTCTGCCAGTCCCTCGCTGGACACCTCCGCCCGCCGGGACGGCTTCACCCGACGAGAGGCGGCTAATTCCACCGTCCCTCTGTTGATTTAACGCTTTGTCACTTGATGCTGCGTCCCTGGTGTTCCTCGCTCCAGGACCGCGGCAGGCTCGATCCGCGATGTGAGCAGGGTTAACGAGCTTCTCCCGGCCCGGGCTCCCTTATCTGTCCGCGGAATCCGTTTCTGGACGCCGCGCTCCCCTGGGCTGGCGGCGGACTGCAGGCAGCCCATCTGTGATTCGCTCCCCGCCCTGGCGCGAGACCGCTATATTTAGCCACCGCTCCCCATTCCTTTCCACAAAGCGCTCCTGCACGCACAGGTGTGATCGCAAAATTTGCAATACTCTCATAAGATGGTGACGCTGCTAAATAGCTTGGAAGTATTCAGGGTGATTCCTTGCACTTGATTGCTTTTTTTCTTTCAGAAAAAATACTTTCTACTTAACCTTCGTAAAAAAAACTGCCTCGTTTTCCCCTTCCTTCAATTAGAGCTAATAAGTTCAATAGTATGGCGCGTACATGCATGATCCCTGTATGATATTAAAAACCACTTGTGGGGCAATGGAGAAACAGAATCATGCATATCCTAAGATGTAAGATTTAATGGATTACAAAGATATTTACAAAGATAGGATCAGTCCCCCCCCCCCCAACTCTTGTTAGTTTTAATTCTTATAGATGTCTGTTATAAAGGTGGAACTAATCAAACAAAACATTCATACTGCATCTGGGTTCATTTGTACATCTTGATTCCACATATCTTCATGTCACTTTTGCAAATGATTAACATGATTTCCTTCCGAAGTACATTATATGCCTCTTAAGGGTACTGGAAGCCTCTGTACCAAGATGCTAAAGTACCTTGCTATTTGACAAGAATCCTGTTTCGACTAATTTTGAACCCAGCGAGAGCTGAAAGTACAGCCATTTTAGACTTAGTGCAAAAGTAGAATCATTCTTTCCATTTGGCAATATACAAGTAAATATGTCTCACATATTTAAAAAAAGAACTTCTGAACTCATTTTAAAGACAAGAAAATACTGTTTCTTTTTTTTTTTTAGACTGGCAGTGCGGTAGCTTTTTGAGAAATCACAAGTCTATTGTTGAGAATTTGCAGCCAACTTGTTTCAAAGGAACCGGAATGTCTACACAATAGCTATTTTTGATGAAAACTTTTTCAAATGCTTTCTCCCCCCACTTGCTCCCCGAGTTTGGAATGCCCAATTGTATCCAGCCGCAATCATGCTGCAATCTCCCCTACAGATGCCGGAGAGTGTAGACAAGCACGCTCTCTCCTCCTACAGATGCCAGAGAGTGTAGAAAAGCACGCGCTCTCCTCCTACAGATGCCGGAGAGTGTAGACAAGCACGCGCTCTCCTCCACAGCATGTGATGTCACCGGCTGCTTCTTTTCACGCCACGGCCCACAAGCCAAGCTTGCACAGACATGTCAGGAGAAGACTGCATGTGCACCAGACTGCAGGTACCTGATCAACTAGCATGATGAGTCATGGATCCAGGCTGACTGAACCATCCCATCCATGATTTTTATAAAACCTTTCTTTAAATACACACCTTTTTTTACTTATGATGGGAATGTCCGGGATGCCTTCAAACCTTGGTGGGGGTCCCTGGGTACATGGGTGAGATTTGATCCTGGACCATGGGGCCCATCCATGCCTTAAGCGAATGAGCCTCCCAGCAGCCATTGAAGGAGACCTTTTGCTTGTCTTATGAATGTTTGAAAAGTTAAATTGTGATTTAAAAAAAAACTTTCAACCACCCCAAGGTCTTGCAGGGCTATATATCAAATTTAAAGCCAACGTCTTTTGTGCTTGCTGCATATAAGAAACAATAACCATATCTCTTTCCCTACTATTTTTATTAGCAGTTATGCCCATTTTTATTAACTTTTTTGGTGGGAATGCATCTTGTGCCTGTACATCTGTGTGGACTCATGCCCATGATGCATACCAAGAGGCAGGGAAAGTGACAACTTGATTATTTGCTGCGAGACTCGAGGGCAAATGGAACTGGACAGCTGTACAGTGAGGGAGTGTCTGTGAGCAGATCCCACGGGCTCCCCTTTTACAAAAGAGACATGTGGCACGGACCCCCGAGCTCGGGTCTTACTTCACCCGCCGTGTTCCGTGCATTTCAATCGCCCGCGCCAGACAGAGCCGCCCCCAGCGGCCGACCCCGGAAGTTCAGCTCCGCCCCGATCCGTTCCGCCCCTTCAAGGTCAAGCGTTCGATGTCTGAAGTTACCGGGCTCGCCGCGCGGCCCATGAAAAAAAGTCCCCCTCTCCTACTTCCGGGAGCTTGGCCCCGCGGGCCTTCGTGGCGTGTTTACCCCTCGCGTCCGCGATAATCCCAGGTTTACCATTCCCGCGCGGGTTCAGCGAGGACTTCGTTATTGTCAGGAACCCGACGCTTTGCCCTTGCGCTTCGTTGCCATCGCTTCAGCCGCCAAAGCAGTCGCCGCACAGCAGGGACCCACATAACAATCACGGCGCTGCGATGAAGGCGAAAAGCAATCGCGGGAGGAACGTGATTACTGCGATCGTAAATTTGCCTGGCCGACTTGTGTCCCGGCGCGCGTACTTCCTGATCCAAGGCGGTCTCATTACAGCTCTTTACTTTATTTTTCACTGCACTTTCTCTGAACTTTAACTACAGTTGTTTATCATTTCAGTTTGCCCCCACCCCCTCCCTCCCTCTACTTCTCCCTCTCCCTCTCTCTCGGAATTTCAGCCCTCCCTTTCTCATTAAGGAGTTTGAGGTGTAAACACAGGCAGATGGCTGGGGGAGCGAGCGGGGAGGCTGTAGCTCAGACAGGCTCGCCCGCCTCTCGGCGGAGGGCTTCACTTTTTCTCATCGGCGGGATGACATCGTTTAAACCGCGCAGGTACTCCTGCCCGTGGCTGAAGGGAGATGCGCTCGATGCAGCACATGCGTAGTTCGTGCGAGCGGTCCATTCGGAAAACAAACAAACTGGCCGTTCATTAGCGTTCAATCTCCAACGTATACGGCGGGGGTTTGCTTGCACGTGCCATTTAAATTAGAGGGCGGAATAAACAGAAGTTGACAGATTGTGCCCTTTTGTCATTGCAGCAGTATGACATGCCGTGTGAGTTAAATTGGCAGGAAACACTGGTACATGCAATGCTACATTCACAAAGGATATCGAGTCCTATTTGTCTGATCTGTCTGAAGATTTTCAAGTGCGCCTGACAAACAAAATAAAATGAGACAGAAGACATTTGGAAAATCGGAAAATTCATCTTTGCTCCGGCTACACTGAAACCTGGTGTTGAAGCAGTTCCTCAGCAGACAAAAAAAACACCATGTTTAACTGACTATATATTCAAGTGAAAATGCAAACAACGAAATATATCTATTTGTACAAATTATGTTACACAAAGATGTACAAAGTATATGGTCACCCAATTGTGGGGGACCGATCGTATACCAAGATGCAATTGGCTGCTCAGCTGTTTCTTGGCCAGCTGTGTGTTGCTGTTGTTGTTGTTCATGCACAAGAAAGCAAACAAAAGGTTAAGAGTTGATTCTAGGTGTGGAATTTGCATTTTCAGTCTGAAAAATACTTTCAATTGTCAAGATAAAACCCTTTTCAACTGTCCGACAGATCAAGAACAGTCTCCAGGATGTAGGCATAGAGGTTAGAGTTTGCAAAAAAAAGAAGTATATAAAAAAAAATAGATAAAAAAGAGGAATGTGTGGAGAAAGAAAGGAAAGGATCCCCCCTCATTTGTGAGCTTGGGCATGTATGGCTGCCACTGATATTGCCTCATTTGTCTTTATTGACGGCAGCAGGATGAATTCTGAAGTGTACAGAAATATTTTATCTGCTCAGATCTAAAAAAAATGCCTCAAAACTCATTGGTTGCTTCACCTTGCAGCAGGACAATGACCTAGCGCTAAAGCAACCAATTTTTCAGGGCCAAAAAGCGGAATGTTCTTGACTGGCCAAGTCAATCGCCCGACCTGAATCCAATTGAACATGCGTTTCAGTTGCTGAAGAAAACACTCAAAGCAAGAATCCTTCGAAACTAACAGGAGCTGAAGATGGCTGCAGTGCAGGCATGGCCGAGCGTCACCAGGGAAGATACTCAGCGTCTGGTGATGTTTTTGGCAGGCAGTCATCGAAAGCAAATGAAATGCAATCAAGTACTAAATATGAGATTATGTTAATTTTTCCAATTACCTTTGGACCTCTAAAATGTGGGGATCATGCATAAAAAGGGCTGTCATTCCTACATGGACAACTGGATATGTATATAAATGCTCTGAAATTACAGCGGACAGTCTGTACTTTAACCTCATATTCATTGTTTCATTTTAAATGGGCTGGAGTACAGAGCCAAAACAATAAAAATTGTGTCACTGTACACTTACGGACTGCACTGTAAATACAGTCAAGTCGGAAAGTTTGAACACCCCTTTCACCTTCTCCACGTTTTATTACATTACAGACATATTCTACAATAGATTGAGTTCATTTTTTGTCTCAAAATTCTACACAAAATAGCCCATAATGACAAAGTGAAAACATGTTTTTAGAAATTTTTGCAAATGTATTAAAAATCGAAAACTGAAATTTCTCATTTACATAAGTATTCATACCCTTTGCTTTAACATATTTTTAAAGTATCATATTTAATATTTGGTCGCAAATCCTTTGCATGCTGTTACCTCCTGAAGTCTGTGACCCATCAACATCAAAAGACTCTCGATATCTTATTTCCAGGTACTGTTACAAGCGAGACTAGATTCAGCTGTAAATTATACTGGTACAATATGAAACACATGGCTGGCTAAATGGCTGTAAGTCATCAAAGGTCTGAGCTATCGAACGAGCCCCAAACCATCATTCTGTTGCCAGATATGGAGTAGATGTGGATAGATCACTGCAAGGGTTATTTCTAAGACTCATTTTCCTATAGAACTCTATGGGGAAAAAAGTCAGGAGAAACAACCCTTAAAGGGATCCATCCACATCTACTCCATATCTGGCAACAGATATGTACTGTATATACATGTATACATGAGAACAGAATGTACTACCTTTCTCATGAAATATCAGTTGGTCTATGATTATTTAAGAGGGTGTCAATATGGAGCAGCCTTGTGGTTTTTAAATGCATTTTAAATGACTGATGATGATGTTTATCACATCACAAATGTTCTTAAAATAGGACTCATAAGTTATGATTTCTTTCAGGTGCAAACTCCACCATCAGAAAAAACCTTAATATTATTATTCTCACAACTGATCTATCAGAGCCCTATTCCTCAAATAAATTGTCATTCCTGAAACATGAGGAAATGTCTCGCTCTTGAGTAATGCAATGCATTAATTTCTCGTATGGAGTGGAAGAGCCACTGACCCTATCATATCGTTCATAATGGGGAAGAGAACATTACATATCTTACATGTCTTAAAATGAATGTTTTATTTTTTCCAAGACACTATCAAGGGCCATGCTCTACATCAAAGCTTTTTTTGTATTTGTTTACATGAGTATGTGTGTGTTTCCTTTTTTTCCATTGAGCTGACTGTGGTGTTGCCTTGCCACTGCATGTGAATGCTCAGGCAAGTATCTTATGGTTTTCATGAGCGTTTTATAATCTGCTGCATGCCATCCGGTTTGCTTAGAACACTGCATAGCTATATCTAATAAATTCAAAGCATGTACTGTATTATCACTCTTTTATCTATTAGCATACAGTATGAGCATTGATTAGTTGTTTGGTATATGATCACTTTAAACAGGCTATTGCAATGCAATATGAAAAAAAACACACAATGAAAGCTTTCCTTTAAAGTTAATCCTTTAACTGTATTTTGCCTTGTAACATGAACATACAGCTACAGTATAGACCAAGTATTGAGGTCCTACTTAAAAAAGAAAGGGCTTGCTTGTCTGTTGCTGAATCATAGTGGTGACAGACCTTGCCCCCTATTGCGCAAGCTCAGTCGGCCCAAAGGAACAAATATAGAAAATGTTACACCTCACACTGTCAAAGATGTCATAATTAACATCCTTCCAATTAGTGCAAAACATCACACTGTAGCTAAATGCAAAACACTATTGCTGCCAAATTATCTGAAATATACTATAAGTCCACAAACGGGTGATATTAAAACATGAACAGTTTTGTTCCAAAAGAGATATCTACCATTTGTGAAAATTGGCACCTTTCTTTGTGCTACAAAAATGATTTCTTGCATGAAAGTAAAACTTATTTTTTTTATTATTAAAAGTTATTGGCTATCTTGAGTCTTTTTTGTTTTGTTTTTACAAAACAGTAACATTTTTGTTATTATCTGGCTGTGAATATAAAAAGAGGAGATTATTGATGGAGCAAGCTCTCCAAAAACAGAGGGATTAATTTTTAAAATATATTGAACCTGGCACAACTACCGCTGTTGCTCCACCACCACCATGTGTGTGTTGTTGCTGGTTTTTGCTTTATGTGTATGGCATATTGGCCTTTGTGTGTTGTTGCTGGTTTTTGCTTTATGTGTATGGCATATTGGCCTTTGTGTGTTGTTGCTGGTATGGTACGTTGCAAATAGAGGGGCGGCATAATTGTTTTTCGCCTAGAGTGGCAGTAGTGCATGCGCCGGTCATGGGAATGTCATTCAGCTCGTCAGACATTTCTTTAATGTTAATAAAAAATAAAATAAAGATTGTTCACGAGTCCCAAATCTCGAGTCCGAGTCGAGTCTTTTGAGGACGAGTCTCAAGTCAAGTCTCAAGTCACTGTGTGTGCGACTTAAGTGCGACTCGAGTCCAAGTCGCAAACTCGAGTCCTCATCTCTGGGTACTGTCAGTCCAAGATCACTCTCATGGTTGTGTGCACTCCTCTCTTCACGTCTATAGATATGCTGCCATAGCATAGTACCCTGGGGCTTTCCATACTATGCTATGGCCTTCTCATTTTCAATTGCTACTGTCTTAATTCTATTGTCCCTAAACTATTCCTTCTCTGTTTCTTTTCTCCTGGGGCTTCTGCCCTTCCGTTGCCCTGAGTTTGTGGACCACGTCAGCCCTGTCCCTCACTCTTAGTTTGAGCCCATGCCACAATGCAACCTGGAGCCTCAGATGCATCACCTCGCCCCTCTGAATTGCATATTATACATCTCTAGGTAACACTTTATTTTAAGGTTTTGTGTAAACCAAACTAGCGCTTTACAGATATGAGTTATTATGTCTTACTAACTTATCTGCACTCAATTCATATTAATACATAATAAACTGTGGCCACTTTAGTTTAGGTGGTGCAGGTGAGTTTATGAATGCGTCATACATGATTTCACACATATTAACTAATGCTTTACAAATATGAGTTTGTATAATAAGTCATTATTAGAAAACGCTTTATAAATGGTTAATAGATCATTTGCTAATTGTTTACAAATTCTTTATAACGGAACCTTAAAATAAAGTGTTACACATCTCTTAATTTGGGCTATTTACTTTACCAGCTAGTTTAATAGCATGGACTGCAACCTGCTCAACCCATTTTATTATTTGCTGTGATAGATCCCTCATTGCTTTTCTGTTTCCATCCATTCCACCTTTAATTTACACCGGGCCAGCCAATGGAAGATGGGTTTCCCGTCTCTAGCCAGCTTCCTCCTGAGGTTTCTTCTCATTGGGGAATGTATTTTTTTTGCCACCGTTTGAGTGTTTTTCCTCCCACAGGAGAGTTTTTTTTTGCCCCGTTTTTCTTCCGTTTCTCTGTTCCGTTTTTACAGTTACAGCGACACAAATAAAAATTACTTGAATAGAATATATTACATGTATTTTCTTAAAACTCCTATGATTTACAGTCCAAAACCTCATGGAAAATCACTGAAAATATATTTTTGTAAAATCCAAACTCTTGACTGAAAAAGTGTCAATTTACATTGTAGCACTAATACATGCACTATGAATACTGAGGTAGGTAGGGTTATTACGGTGGCTGAGAAGTGCAAAACACAACGACATTTCACAAAACACAACGACATTTCACAAAACACAACGACATTTCACAAAACGACATTTCACAAAACACAACGACATTTCACAAAACACAACGACATTTCACAAAACACAACGACATTTCACAAAACACAACGACATTTCACAAAACACAACGACATTTCACAAAACACAACGACATTTCACAAAACGGAAAGGGTAGGACAACACTTCTTGTTTGTGATTGGACAGAATCCAAGCCCCTCAATGTAATTTTCTTTCACAAAACGGAAAGGGTAGGACAACACTTCTTGTTTGTGATTGGACAGAACCCAAGCCCCTCAGCGAAATTACGAATCCTACTATGGCCATGCCAAGACCCGCCCTCCTCTGTCTCTGATTGGCTGGTCGTTCTGTGCGCTCTACCCACCTCATCTTCTTCAGTCTAAGAACGCGCTCGATTGCCCTGTTCTCGAAATTCAGGGAGGTAAACGTTACAGGATAAAACGTACTGACATCCATAAGCGTATGTTTTTAATAAATACCACCAATGTTGATAACAGTTCTTATATATTCTACTATTCTAGCACAATCTAGCTCGTTTCTACTGTTCTAACTAGTGCTAGCTGATCACTGAGGGGAAATCAAGTTTAATAAAATAAATTAATACGTTACGTTTTTTAGTAAATACCACCAGTGTTTCGCAGTGTTGATAACAGTTCTTTGTGTCATTGAAAAGTCATTAGTCACAATGTTCATTTTCACAAATCTATACAAAACCTGATCTCATAAGTCTGTTCACTTTCCTGCAACGCTGAGGGTTTTATTCTTGGTTTTATGACATGCAAGGTCATACAAGTTTTCCCTGGGCATGTTTTCTTATGCCTTGTGTGCATGTAGGCCTAAGTGAGTTTGTTCACAGGCAGATAGAAGACGGTTAAACCCGATAATGGAACAGCAATAAAGTGTGACCATATTTGGTCCCTTTATGTACAATAACTATTCCAGCACACTGCAACATCCTATGTGACTAATTACTTTTCAATGAGACACATAGGATAATTGTTATCAACACGGGCGGTATTTATTTTTAAAAAAAACGTATGCTTATTTAAGGCTTCATTAATAGACTAGCTGAATAATCCGATACAGCACTATTCATCAACTTGAATTCCCCTCCGAGTGATCAGCCAGCTGATTTTCTAGCTAGTACTAGAATGTGCAATGAGACACATAGCCTAGAACTATTATCAACATTGGTGGTATTAAAAACGTAAACTTATTTTAGGCTAATGGATGTCAGTACACGTTTTATGCTGTAACGTTAGTTAGGCTACCTGAATTTGCATGCAATTTCGGAAAATAAGTTACTGCAATGCGCTCCAGCGAAGAGAGTCACCTTAAACTCAAACAGAGGGTTGGGTGGGTAGAGCGCACAGAACGACCAGCCAATCAGAGACAGAGGAGGGCGGGTCTTGGCATGGCCATAGTAGGATTCGTAATTTCGCTGAGGGGCTTAGGTTCTGTCCAATCACAAACAAGAAGTGTTGTCCTACCCTTTCCGTTTTGTGAAAGAAAATTACATTGAGGGGCTTGGGTTCTGTCCAATCACAAACAAGAAGTGTTGTCCTACCCTTTCCGTTTTGTGAAATGTCGTTGTGTTTTGTGAAATGTCGTTGTGTTTTGTGAAATGTCGTTGTGTTTTGTGAAATGTCGTTGTGTTTTGTGAAATGTCGTTGTGTTTTGTGAAATGTCGTTGTGTTTTGCACTTCTCAGCCACCGTAGGTTATAGATACTCTGTACGTACACATTGTTACATCGTACTTACAAGCAGGGTGTGAAATTAACACCCGCTACCAGCCAAATGCTGGTAAAACATTGATTGTGGCTGGTAAGATTTTTACTCTAGCAGCCACTTTGGCCGGTAACCAGCCAGGTTGTGTTATATTGTAAGGGTAATGTGGCTTGTAAAATGGCTGGTGATTTTTAGATTACACATGCCACTCTGGCCAGTGGGTGAAAAAGTTAATTTAATTCCCTGCTCACAAGATATGAAGAATGCATTTCGCTGTTGAGGCGTATGAGCTTAGAATTTTTAGTTTAAATCATGATTATGTGAAACAGAATAATCTTCTAGAGAGCAGTAATTATTCTGTAGCTTCAGTCAGGTGTAAAATATAACACACTGTTCCAACCACTGCAATTACGTACGATTTAGGGCCACTTTAAAGTGGAGCCAAAAATAATCCCCCCTTTAATTTGTAGATGACACTTGTAGTCACAGAACACCTCAATTTCCCGCTTAAAAAGGGATTGGCACTATAAAGAGCCTCAGAAGCAGCCCTTTATGTGAAGGGCTTAGGACTGTGATTGATTTACCTCCCTGTGCTGTCTCAGGGCACTGTGTCAGGCGTGTTTCACCCCCACCCAGCAAGCCTGAGTCATCTGTTTATCCCTTCACACGCTCAGGACCTTTTAACTCTCCGTCACAACTCTGTTTCCGTCTCAGTCCTATGCCTATTGCTATTGCCTATTGCCTTTCTTTAGCCACACTTGTGTCTTATTATCCAGACACCTGCTGCTAATCAACACATTAGCGCTGCAGCTGTGTGAGTTTCCGACGGGAGTTAAAAAATACCACCAGTTAAAATACAACGGAAACTGTATAAAGGCATAAAGTGCGCCTGTCAAGGAGACGAGCAAGCTGTATTCGGCGAAACGTGAGTCGTGTCTCTTTACTGCGATATGGCACTAGGCAGTTATAGTGCCGTAATGTGAGGGCTCTCTCCGCCTAAAATCTAACAGGTGTCGACTTGGACGAACTGTGCTTGGACGAGTGGAGATAAATGCACCTTGAGAGCAATTGCAATGGCAGATTTCTGTATTTGTTACCAGTTTTAGTGAGGCCACATGTAGATGTACCCATAAGATCTATGGTGTACAGCGCTGCAAATCTTCCCATGTAGCACTTACCCTTTGACAGAACAATGTACTTCACTTGTTGGTTTCCTGAAACCATTAAATCCAATGTGAAAAAAGTATATTCTATCTAAACCTCCGTTGGTGTCTATACAAGTCAATAGATTTAATAAAATGATCAATAAAACCTGATACAAAGCATACTTTGCGACGATTTTTGTGTCAGAACATCAACGGACACCAGAGACCACTCGGTGAGTTTCCCGTCTTTGAAAACGAGAGTTTATGGTGTTTTTTGAAAGATTTTCTATATGCCCATCCAGATCCATTGTGTAAGTTAGCTGTGACATGAGCAATGAGCAATATATCTCAAAACATGTCAAAATGTTGATATGGACCGTTGTATATGATCGTAAATATCCTTATAACAGGGCTTAACATGCAAAATACAGAACTTCTTCTTTAATTCTAATTCATCAAATATTTGTATTTTTTACTGACATACTTTGGTCAGTTCAATTATCACCAAAATTTACTCCCAAACTGTTTATGAAGAAAAAAATTATTAGTTTAAAAGTTTAAAACAGGGGTGTTCAATTTTATCCGAAAAGGGCCGGTATGGGTGCAGGTTTTTGTTTTAGGCCAGCAATACGGCACCTGATTCAAATAGTTAACTAATCATACCCTTCAATCAAGACTTTGAGAAATAGAATCAGGTGTTGTATTACTGGCCTAGAACAAAAACTTGCACCCACACTGGCCATTATCGGATAAGATTAGACACCCCTGGTTTAAAACAATCGCCATTATTTTTTACTTACAATGGCTTAGTTTATCTGTAAAATGTTTACTTGTTGGGTAAAGTTAATTTATCAACCTGAAAGACCAGCTGGAGATCTTACCACCGCTCGGCCTTCTTTTGCCGGGTCATTGTGAGAGCTTCAGGTTTGTTTATCAGTGCATACATAACCAAATCCCGTCAACGTTTCCTGTGACTTAACTGTGGTCTCACACTTTGTACACTTTTCTTTTTGACACCTGCTACACCACGCTGGAGAACACGCTTCCATTATCTCCAGACCGTAAGAGAACAGGCACTGGGCTGGAGCTTTGTATAAGCATGACAGCCCCCGTGGGCTTTATTGAGGTTTCAGTGGTCAGGAATCATTACGCTTTCCCGCTTTTGGAATTGATAAGGTCCCGCTGAATCCCATGCAGCTGCGCGGACGGCGGAGCGCAACCGCGCGATCGATTTCCGCGTGAAACATGCGAGTCGAAAAGGGCAAATTAACAGGACTGTGAAGCGGCTGTTCCCAAGAGCACTGCCAACCTGAGGGGCGGTAGTGCATTGCCAGTGCATTAATAAAGGCATATGATGGAGATGGAGCAATAACAATCAGCAGTGGCCCAGCTGGCTAATGGCTAAACCTTTTTGCAACCAATGATTGGTGCAAAACAAATACCATGACCAATCAGGTCTTAGTAAATCAGGATTCTATTAGATTATATTTTCTACCCTACTTAGGGAGTTTATTTGTAGCCAAAAGGGTGTGGTACTGACATTTAGGTTCACAAGATAAGATAGCTTGAAAGCTAGTGAATAGTTACTATTACTTGAATAGTTGCTTTAATTTTGTCCTTTGTTTTAAAGACAGATGTCCAAACAAAAATAGGTAATTGCAGTTTGGTGTCTGAGTTATCATTTGACATATTTAAATTCAGCTACAATCTGATTGTGTATTTTTCCCCTTATAGAAGTCCCGCCAGGACTTAAAGAAGATGCAGGAGGCTCAGAGGTAAGTCTCACTTTGTTTACTTCACTTCAGCGCCATTGCATTATATATTCTTTATCTAGATCAGGGATCCTCAATCTTATCCAGTAATGGACAGTGTGCGTGCAGGGCTTTGTTCCAACCAAACAGTAACACACCTGATTCTAATAATCAAGGACTGAGACTAGATAGGCCCAAATGGAAAAAGAAGCGCTTGCTGTGATGTGGGCCAGTGAGCATCTCCGTGCATATCTGCTTGGGCTGGAGTTCACAGTGCGTACAGATCACAAGCCATTGGTCTGTAACTGCTTGGTTGGAACAAATGTTATTATAGTTAACTGAAACTAAAACTGAAACTAAAATCAAAAACAAATTTTAGTTAACTGAAATAAAAATAAAAACAAAAATAAAATAAAAAAACTAAAATGAAACTAAAACTGTAATGTAGTGTTGCAAAACGAACTGAAATAAAATAAAAAACTAGTTTTAGTTTCTGATCCTCCTCCTGATCTGTGGATAGCACAGAACTTTTTTTGTTTCAACCACGCCACCATTTATCTGTAATCTGGATTGCATATAGTGTCATTTGAAATGAAAACCAATATTTAGTTTCTCTGCCCCAACCAAACTATTGGCTGTTATTAACTGAAATAAAAATAAAAACTAAAATGAAAATCCATTGAAAAACTAAAACTAAACTAAAACTGAAATTGCCTGAAAAACTAAAACTAAACTAAAACTAAATTCGAAAGTTAAAAAACGAATAAAAATAAAAACGAAATTAAAAACTGAAAACTATAATAATCTTTGCCTGCACTAACACCAGCCGATCTCAGAGACTTCAAATCTTGCGAAAATAGCCTTGCTCTACCATTGTTGCGGTTGTGAGCATTGGCAGGTTTGCAACCTCAATATATCTGGAGTAATAGTCTACCACAACAATGTAGCAGCTTTTCTTCCATTGGATATATATCCACTCTCTGCTAATTGCCTTTCTGGCAAGAATGCAAGAATGCAATAGGGCTGTTCTGAACGGTGAATAACTGAGAGCACATCTCACATCTTTCCACTTGCTCTCGGATTTCTCTGATCATCCCCGGCAACCTTACAGATGGTTATGCTCTTGTAATGCACTTGGTCATGCTCTTGTAATGCACTTGGTCATGGTCTTGTGATGCACTTGGTCATGCTCTTGTAATGCACTTGGTCATGCTCTTGTGATGCACTTGGTCATACTCTGGTGACCCTGACCCTTTTCCAGCATTTTTGTGGCCTGGAATCAGGAGTCTCTCCGCTTTCAGCAGGACCCCTTCCATCATGTCAGATCTCTCTGGCTAATATGGCATGAGATGATCCGGAGCGTTCCTTCTGTGTTGCAGGATGTGTTCAATGTAGATGCTACATGCATTTTCTAACATGTTGTTTTCCTCTGTGTTTTCAGGTCCCAGCAGCGCTCTTGAAAGCCCATCAGCTGTTTGCCTGCAACATGGATGATTTGTACTAGAACCGCATTAGCCTCAGCCTAAACCTTCTTGGATTCTTGGAGGCAAGTCCTCAAGTACCTAGAGCCTAAGAGGGAGAACAACGGCTTGTGATCTGTACGCACTGTGAACTCCAGCCTGAGCAGATATGCACGAAGATGCACACTGGCCCACATCACAGCAAGCGTTTTTTTTCTATTTGGGCATATCTAGTCTCAGTGAGTGACAGACTTCTGGAAATATACACTACCTGTCTCCACCCACCTTACTGTTGTAGGAGCACCGCGTTGTGCCCATAAGACGAAGCATCCGCTGACACTATAGTCTCTCTTTTGGAGCTGTATTGAGGTAGAACTGCAGGTGAGCGAAGCTCCTTTTTGACGTCCTCAAATGCCTTCTTCTGCTGCCTATGTTCAAGTGCTGCCATTCTTCAGCAAGTCTCTTAGGGGCCAATTCACCATCCCCCATGAAGCGCCTCACTTCTTTTACATTCCGTGGGGCAGCTATGTTAGTAATGGCCTTAATCTTGTGTGGGTCAGCCTCGATCCCTTGAGTGCTTGTGTTATGTTCCATGCAGGAATGTCACTTTCTCCACGGCAAACTCACATTTCTCATTGAGGGTGAGGTCGACCTTTTCAAACTTGTGCAGCACTTTGTAGAGCCTTTTGTCGTGCTCTGCTGTTTCTTTTCCGTATACCGGTATGTCATCTGCATGGGCCACCGTTCCCTTGGTTCCTGCAACAATCTGTGAGATTTTTAATTGGAAATGCTGTGGGGCTGATGAAATCCCCGAAGGGTAAGCGCCAAAAACAGTAGCTGCCAAAGGGAGTGATGAAAATTGGCGGCTCAGACTCTGTGTAGAGGTATTTTCCAAAAGCCCCGATGATGCATCTAATTTGGGGAAAACCGCTGCTTCCTCTAGGCGTGCCAGGGTATCATCATCTGTAGGCAGTACGTGTTTTTCTCGGCAGACACTTTCGTTGAGTTTGGTGAGGTCCATGCAAATTTGGATGTTGCCTTTCGGTCTTGGGACCACAACTATCCCAGCGCACTACTGGATTTTCTGAATTACTCACATACCTTCCATTCTGTGCAATTCTGCCTTCACTTTATCTAGGAGGGGTAGAGGCACACGTCGAGGAGCTGAGAGTGCGTAAGAGATCGCTCCATAAGCCAGCTTTATCTCATACATGTTTTGTAGTTTCCCTAACCCTGAGAAAACTTTGGAGAACATTTTCTTGTACTGCTTATCTGTTTCGTGAACTGTGGCTACCCGCCGTATCAGCCCCAGCTTTTGTATAGCGGGAAGATCCAGTAATGTCTTCTCCAGGTCTGTTACCACATACACATATCCTGCTCTGCTTTTATTTTGCTCTTTCTTATTTGGGCTTTGAATGTGCCTAGCACATTTACAGGGAAGTTATTGGGGCGCACTGATCATTTCGGTACCTGGAGTTGGCTGAAGATCTCCGTCTTCAGAGTGCATCTGTGCTGAAATGGCAGTGACTATAGCTCCCGTGTCAAGTTTAAAGCTCATCCGCTCGCCATTCAGCAAGAGGTCTTGTTCTCATATGCTATCAGTCTTTTGTGTGTGAATGGCTCCCATGAAAGCCATTTCACTCTTTTCTCTTGTCGACAATGGCTTCAAGTCTTTGGATTGACCTGCAGACCACAGTAAAAATGTTTCTTTTTTATACATTATCTGCACTGCCACTCTGTTTCCACAAGTGCCCTTGCTTTTTTACCGCACCTTTTACAGTTGTCTGACTGACTGGTTCTATGGCAAGCATATTCTGTCTGAGCTGAGTCATCTGATTTAAGTGGAGGTACATTTTGTTTGAATTTCCTGCTTGTAGATATTGCATCTACATGAACCCCATTTTGTCTCTGTGTTGTCACGTTGCCGGAGCAGAGGCTGCTACTTCCTTCTTTCCTCCTACTGCCTGATCTGGTTATTGTTTTTGCCAGCATGAGTTTGGAGTCTAGCTGAAGCCTCTCTGAGAGCTAAATGCCGACTACGATTCGGTCTCTAATCATTTCTTCTAGTAAAGCGTCATATGCATTTTCTAATGTGTTGTTTTTCCCTGTGTTTTCAGGTCCCAGTGGTGCTGGGACCCTTTAATTGCCCTTTAAATTGACTATTGAATTTTCCCCGCTCATATAAGCTATCACATTATGTTTGCTGACAAAATATTCTCCATCATTTGTTAGAGCGTCGTAGCGCCACTTTTCCTTGTTCTGACAATGGCAAGGTGTTTAAAATAGGGTCGGCTTTGTCACCCAATATGTAGAGAAGCGAGTTAACTTTTTAATATGGATCCCTGACCGCTAGCCCTGATGCTAGTCTGAATCGCTCAAAGCATCTCAACCACTATGCCCAGGAGCTCGGTTCTTCAAAATTAAAACTGCCAGGGGGTGTGAGAAAACCTGATCCATTTTGTTCCTTTTTATTTACGGTTAGCAAGTCAGCAACGTTTCCCTTGTTTTAATTAGCCGATAGCGGTAACTTCAGGACAGCATTTCTAGAGAAACAATTCTGTGCATTTGTTTGTTGTTTGTCTACTCACAGGTTCTTATCTTCTGACACCATGTAGAAGTCTCGCTTGGACTTTTAAAGAAGACGCAGGAAGCTCAGAGTTAAGTTTCACCTAGAACTTTGTTCACTTCACTTCAGCTCCACTACGTTCTGTATTCTCTCTCTAGATCTACATATGGGTATATCTGTCCCCTACTCTATGCTAGTGCCCTCTACATGTTGATACTGGAATTACCATTCTGCTACACATGATGTTATATCTATGTTAAGTAGCAAATTTTTCCCTGTTGTTGGCAACATTTTGCATAGTTTCAAAAAGGCTCAGATGATCACGGGATTAAACTATTGTTTGGATCTATATACAAGCTAGCTCTCTGTCCCAATGCAAATTATAATATAGAGTATGTCTCCTGATGACCTATTAAAAAAACTGTGGATATGTACGTGGAAAAATGTCTTAAACAGCAGAGGTGCTCTGAAACTGAAAATGTGTATGTGTGTCTCTGTGTCTATGTGTGTATAATGTTGTGTCTTCCGTGGGTCATGGAGCTATAGGCACTCCTTTTTATACAGCCAAGCTTCCAGTACACTGTCAGAGGGAGATGAGGTGTTCGGTTCAAATCTGAACATCTTGCAAACAGGAATAACAGCCAGACTTCATCACTGGTGGCAGTTATAAACCTTACTTACCTTACCATTCATTTTCCACAATACTCATTCTCAGGCAATTGGCTGCTAAAGCTATAATAACAGAGAATGTGCACTGGGAAGGCAAACAAATGTGCAACAAAATAGGACTGCAAGTCACATGATCTGTAATGAGACGATCATACACTCTGGACATTCTGTACAGCGGAGGCTTTATAAGGGGCCTCTGTGTATATTGACATACGTTCTCTGAAAGGACAGATTCAGACATTTCATTGAGCGCATAAAAGGCTGATGAGAATGACAGCATTAATGCATCAATTGTGTAATTTGGTGCGGTTTTGTGACCATCACTACCGTCAAAGGTAATAGCTGGAGCCCACTGGGACACAACGAAAAACAGATAAAACATAAAAAGTTTGTCCCCAACGTGAACAGCCAACGTGGGTATTTGTGAAAATAAAAGCGTATTATAACGCCCAGCCATTGTCAGAGTGGTACCGTTCCCTGGCTGCTTTTGAGCTGTATATAATTCTGTGCATGTACTCTCCTTCAAGAATTGATCACATTGAATTCCACTGTAACCAATTACTTTTCCCAGTAATTTTGTTCTAAGCCTGTATACGAAGTATTGATGATCACATGAATTATGTATAGCGTCGGTAACCACTCCCCTCGGTGCTGGCAAAAGAGATGAAGGCCATTACAAATAAACAATTACGTCTTTGAAGTAAAGCAAAAATAAGCAGCAAGAAGTTCATAAAACAGATAGATAGAAAGACTGCTGAGCGGAACAAAACTAATTTCAATTAATGTATGGAAATAATATCAATACAAATATTTTAATTATCTTACTTGACAGATTCCTGAAGTTCTAATGATTGGTGTTCAGGAATCAACATAAACTTTCTATATCTCCATAATCGCACATTACTAATATTTCACGCCTCTCTGGGTACCCACTATGCAATAAAAGTGAATATTCAATCATTTCTGTCAGTATTCATTGGTGTCTTTTGCAAGCAGTATAAGCTATTTGTTAGGCGTTTTATTATGGGTGTGAAGGCTAAGCATTAGATGTATGGGTAGAAACCAAACAACACCCATAAAAGCACATTAACATAAAAACCAAAAAGAAAGTTACAAATAAAACTAAAAGAGCACTGGCATGTGATGTGAGGATGAAGTGTAATTGGATTGTGAATACCTACTTAGTTGGTGCAACGATAGCAGCCATACAACGGGTAGTGTGTTCGGTTATGTCACTCTGGCAGGTCATGCACTTTAAAGCACGACAATGACACTCACATGAAATCGCAAGAAGTGGTGATCTCAATATTTTTTTATTTGTGTGAGCAAAGCATAAAAATAACCAAAAATAAGAGCTGCCTCATGAAAGTAGGCCTTTTTTCTTTTTTGGTGACACAATAAAATATTTAACTCTTTAGTTGCCATACTGATCGGTCGCTTACTGATTGATGTTAGACGGGTAATACATTCTTACTCAGTATACGCAGGTAAAAATCGAGAACAAGAATGCCTCCCCACACATTACTAACAAAGATTAGCCTGGATATTACCATACATTCTTGGCAGTGTGCTTTTACCCTCTAAATTCACCCCTCTTGCACCCTGCAGGCACGTGTAAGATTACTCTAGTGTGACTATGTTTTGTAAAGCAGGGCAGAAGAGAAGAATTTACTAAAAGTCTGAATCATTAAATCTTCAGTACGTATCTCTCTTCGCCTGACCCTCAATTTCCAAACGGTCAAGTACAAACACACAAAGAATTTCTCTCAGAGAGGAGAATAGTAGATTCAGGGAACTTGCCAAAACCATACCCTCTAACAAACTGTAATATGTTATATAATATACTGTATAATTTTTTTTATTTAAAAAAATGTCACCGTTGGCCTTTACACAGGCTTTCCAAATGCTCATGGAATTATACGTAGAGATGTAGCTTTTCTGCTCCAAGTGTAACGATTCCGTTTTAAATAACAAAAGTAAAGAAAATGGTCCTTCTTTTCTCTTCATTTCTCACTCACTGTGTTACCCCAAGCTGCTTAAATCAGTGAGAAAAAAAACGACTAAACCTTTCAGGGTACGATAGTCGCATGATAATTACAGCTTCAGTACAATAGCGATGAGTGAACCCCGTGAACCCAAGTTGAAGTTAGCAGTACAAAACGGAATACACTGTAATGGTCATACGAGTCATTCACATGTCTTTAATTTGTAAATGGGTCAAACCTAGTGCAACATTGCAGGGTAATTAAAGCATCGATCATTGGCGGTCTAAGGTGAGACCACCACAGGAGGGATGAACAGCAGCAATGCTGTGGGTTAGGCAAGGACATCCCTCCAGAGTGAGTAGGACTTTGGAACAGGACTTCAGGGATCATTGCTGCAGCATCTGTATTCATAATCACCCTGGACTTGCCATTTCAGCCACCCTTCCCTACAAAAGCCACTGTGGGGATGATTATCTATTTTGTCTGACTTGGTTAAAGCAGATCAAACACCGAGACACAAACAAACAACACAATAACGGTGATGCTTAAACCACAGGCCCTGCATGCAATTATGGCGGACTGCCTCACAGACACACATGTCAAGGCAAGTGCCCTCTGGGAGGTGTTTCATTCACAGTTTGACCTTTGCAAGCCAGGGAACGTCCGGAGCGCTGCACGCCGGAAAGCTCAGCTGGGTGAATCTTGCTATTTCCTTCAGCTGGCAATTAATTAGCTGGCTTAATTTGGGGGTTCACACTTGAGCTCTGCAGTGGGAGCTCTCACAGCCCAGCAAGGAGCAGCTGTTTCCTGAAACTGAGGAGAAAAAAACAAAAAAGGTCATCTGTGGGCATTCAGGGGATGGCAACTTGATGAGCATCAAGAATGCTAAAAGTAGCAAAATGGCATCCCTTTGCATTTTTGGGTATGATAGAGCTATTGCATAGACAAATGAAGAAAAAAAAGTCTGGCATTGTTGAACAAGTGTGTAGTAAAGTGGGATTTTATGCATGCTCAGTGTAACAATGTATACATGATCATAACATAGGTTACATAATCATTGTTGCGTGAAATGTTCACACTCATTCCCTGAAAACATATCTGTTTAAATACCTTTTTTTTTTTTTGGAAAATGAGTCATCGATACATTTTATTTGACGCAAGTTTGCTGTGTACGATTATGAGCATTTTTTAAACTGAGTTGATCAGAAAGATGCTAATAAAAGAGATGTAGGACCTGAAGGAAAGAGAAGAGAATAGCCTTATCTGTTTTCTTTGAGTGTTATCTGTTTTCCATGCATATTAAAAGACCATACAGAGCATGGACTATGACAATAGCAGCATAGACCTGGTATCAATAAAGCAATTCCTTAGCTTTGACTTACAAATAAGCATGAAAAAAGTTTTACCTTAATCAGTAAATAGAGTTTGTTTGTAAGAAGTTAAAAACAAAAGTTACTTATCTTCAAGCCTTTGTATCACTATTCTTCCCTTGACTTTAACCTCTTTGAAAGATAAATACATTACTTTTTATTTGAGCCCTCGATCGTTAACATCAATTCAGGTAGACAATAGCCTTTGTCTTTGTGTAGCTAGGGCAGTCACAGTACTTTTAGTTTGAATATGAGTAACGCACAACTAGTTTGTGATTGATAGTTGACGTTGGGCGATGTATCAAAAGCCATGTTTACAGTTACATATTAATAGTTTCCCCACATCTAATAACGTTGCGATGGGATCATTTGTTTGCATTATCACGTAGAGCTGTGCTGCAGGTGCGACATCTTCAAAGGAAATATTTAACACAAAATGACAGAGTAGATTTTCTGGCTGATACTTAATGACAGAAGGGTAAAGATATCCCACTGCCAAAAGGGGAAGGAAATGGAAAAAGGAGTTGCCAAGGGGCAACAGGCAGCATGATTTAAGCAGCGGACAGACTTCCTGATGAACAAGATTGTGTCTGTGTACCCCGGAGAAGAAGGAGCTGTCTCTCCTAGATTACACATCTTTGTGAGCAATCCATCAAAGCATCCTTCTCTATCAGCACATAGCCGTACGTGGTAAAAAAACTGCAGCAGTGCCTCTGTGCCCTGTTTTAAAAAATAAAAAAAATTTATATGCTGGGAAAATAATTAACAACAAGTTCAAAAGAAATGTGTTCATTAATTTAGCTAATGGCGTCTTTACTGCTGTTTTAGTGATCGGTGGTTTTTTAGTGATCTGGGTATTCCTAAAATGGAGGTTTGTTGCTGTGCGCTCAAAGATTTGAAATAATTACAAAAAAAGCTGTGTATTTCATGCAGAAGGGGGCGATGGTGAAATCCTACAGGCCCTACCTGTTTGCTGTAAAGTTTTGGCACTGTTAGGTGTTTTCCTGTTGGATGCCTGCATCTTATAACCCGGGAACTGCACAGTACAATTTTCAGTATTAAATCAACTCTTACGGAGTCGTCCACATATGGTCTCTATTGGACTCAAATTTACTTAATTAGAGTCTAATTAACACTGGGGATGTGACTGTGTACAAGAAAATTTCCTCTGTACCTTTTTATTCAAATTAAAGCTGGCCGCCCCATTCTTCGTGTAGTCACAGGCAGACTTCAAAATATATATTTTTGGCTTTTGCTATTACTGCCAGAAAAAGACTTCAAGCTTTTAAAAGTCTCTCTGAGTACGGGAATCTATTCAGTGTCAACGGCACTTCATTCAGAAGGGCGTCTGTGCAGAAGTCCCCCGTAGTGTCGCTCCAATGTATATGCACTTTATAGAGCAGTTGGAATGATTAGGACACTACATCAATCTGCATCAAACAGCCGTCTTTAAAACGCTTTTTAAAGAAAGTTTTAGTGGTGTCTACTGTCCAGTTTTAGAACATCTGCTCTCGTCGGCCGGCGTTTCCGAAATTGACCGCGTCAAGTTTTAAGCCCGGAGTTTTAGAACATAGGGCTACGTCTTTCTTCAAAAAAACTTTCTAAAAAAACTTTAGTTTCGTCTCGTCTCAAGTCAGCTGTTTGATGTAGCACGGGCTTAAAAGCAATTTTGCAGAGTATTAGTTTACCTAATGGATCATTTCTACCTGAGCAGATGGAGACTGATATGTCACAGCATGGGACTGAGGACACAGAGTCCTTCTTAATTAAACTACATTTCCCATGATGCAGTAACCCTTTAGATCAGATCCCACCCATCTGAACACATCATCGGATTCATTCTTAGGGTCAGCGAATCCACGGGAGCATGTACAGGAGCTGGAGTTTGAATAGCTTTTCACCATTTAGGCTCAGATACAACATAAATAAGAATAATAAATGATTAGTAACAGTGTTATATACAGTATACAGTATACATTATTGATATTGTTGATGGTTAGGTGACATAACTAAATGTTTGTAAATCTATCAGTTACTTACAGTAAGTAAGGCCATGATTAAGAAAGCTCTGCATAATATTATATACATCTAAATGTCCCACACAACACTGTCTCATGTCAACAATATATTTTACAGACATATAACACATGTATTAAGTAGTTATAATATCATTAATGATGTTTTGTAAATACACCAAAGCCAATCTGAGCATAACAGAGAAGGTAATTTCTGATTGGTTTTTTTATTCATTTTTGTATGTTAAACCATTGCTTTACAGGGAAAAAAAACAAAAAAATATAGTACAGCTGTGCTGGCTCTCATTTCAACACCATGCTATCTCCCCTTTTCAAATGGATGTAATATTTTCACACCACACAGTGATGGAAAAAGGCCAATTTCACCATGTCTATATTGATTTATCTATGTATGTACAATGCTATATACATGTAGAACAATCCCTTTCCATTGAAGGAAGGGACACATCACAATGTCAGAAATGCAATTTAAGCACATCGCCCTTGTTATTAATTTCACCGGTAACATTGTTTTCATGGATCGTTTGCGCTACAATATATGATATTGTCCTCAAAAAGAAAGGAAAGATAAATGCATTATTGCTTTTATAAGTTTCCTTCCCCCCGCAGAGGATGCAAGCGCACAAAGCCAAATCTGTGCCATTATTTTCCACTGCACTGTTTAAATTGGCCAGATTAAAAGAACCCCATTATCTCAGAATTGTGTAATCAATACACAGCCAAAACAAAACATAGAAAAATAACTCCCTACCAAATCTGTACTGTGAAAATACCGGTTATAAATATCAAACTGTTTTAGAAACAGGATAGATTACTTTTTTTGTATTTCCCAGGTATCCCGCCGGCATCGGCAGCATTTCCCGTTATCAGTGGGTTTGAGCCCCTGGGAATTTCCTGAACCATACAAAAAAAATGAATAAAAAAACCAAGCAGGTATCAAAGTACACAGTCAACACAAAACATAAATAAAAATGGAGAAGAAAAATGTCTTGTGTAAAATATGCAAATTATACAATTACACAGTGGTTCTCAGTGAGAAGGTATATAGACTCTGCACTATGAGGCACTAAGAGGGACGCTATAACAATTCAGCTATTATGAAACAATAAGATGAGCATCTGTCAAAATACATTAAAATACAGCTGTCTTTAAGTGTGCAGAGAAAACATACTACCAATGATAATCCTCTTTGAGTTACACAAACAGCTCAGGGATGCTGTTCCATTTTAAAATTATTATTAGTTATTTCATTCATTTATTTATTTAGGAATGTGTTTTATATCCTCCTAAGACCCGGCAATTCATTTGTCTTAATCTCAAGAACCACACATTTTACTATGCTGAAACCAACACCACAAGAGACACTCAATAAAAAATATATAAATAAAATAAATAAATGATATACTAAACTTTTTTGGTTTGAGTAAAAAAAAAAAAATCCTTGAAATGCGACATCTTAATTTTGATTGGATTCTTAAGTTTGGAACAAATTGCGCCAAGATGAGAGAATATTTTAGTAAAATAGGCCGGGTACAGCTTCTACACAGAAAAACCTGATGAAAATAGAGGAAATTCAAAGAAATTATTTTTGACAGTCAGTGCAAAATACGTTGAAAAAGCAGCTTACACTGTTCATAATTAAATCACGAACACATTTCATAATATATAAAAAGGCAGTATAAAAGTAATAGGTTAGCATATTTTTTTATTTGGATTGGCAAATAGGCTGTTTGACAAGGAAGTCTGTCAAGATGCAATAGTATGTGTGGTAAGTTAAAATCAGGAAGGAGGTTATTTAAATACATAAATAGAAGATAAACTCAATAGTTAGCTTTCTTCAGAGCTTTACCTGGGAAGTGGTAAATATATACATATGCTGGCTATTTTAAAACCCAATTTAAACCTGGGAAGTATTAGATTGTATTGAAAGAATATAAGGCGAACCACAGAAAATAAAATGTAAAAAGTTATACAGTCTTGCCCTGATGATATACCAAAAAGTACGATCATACTGTGGGGCATGGCAGCTCATTTAACTTGCATGTCACATAAGATTTGTGAACATATCATTAAGAGCTGGTTTGAATTATTCCTGAAAGGAAGCTGTATCATAAAAGATGGTCAACAAGGGGACAACATGCTTACAAATCCATTGGATTTTTTCAAGGATACAGATCGATGGTATCCGAATCTGGCTTATAGTATGATGTACTGTATTTTCTGTTTCAGTCATTGATAAACTTACATCAGTAGGTATTTAAGGAGCCATCTTACAGTATATTGAATGGCTTCAGACTAGAATATAAAGTAGAAACGTATCAATAAAATAGACAAACATCCCTATAGTGTTGTGGGAATCCGCCATGAATTGGTGTTGTAAACTCTGCTCTTCCTGATGTATACAAATGACCTTGGTGGGGACATTAGCAGTAAAATAGATGCATCTGCCAATTACATAACCTGGGGGTCAATAAAAAAAATGTAATCTAGTATTAGGCAAACACTTAAAAAATAAATTTAACACCTACCGATTTAGAGCTCACCATATGGGAAACATCAATTTAAGACAGGGGTGTTTTATGAGAGGCAATCAATCATAGTGTGAACAATACAAAAAAAAAGGACATTATTATGATCTATGTAAGGTTCTGAAGCAATAAAAAAGCAATTAGGATTCTGGGATGTGTACTGTGATTAGTACTGAGTATAAACCAAAGGTGAAACTGTGTTCAATTGAGGGGCCAATAAAAAGGACATGGATGCTCTGTACAGAGGACAAGACTGGTTCTGGTTACCAAATTCGAAACACTCGGAGACCTAATTTGTCCCAGCCAAAAGAAAGGTTCCCTTCCTTTGTTGGATTTTGCTAAATGTTTCTGAACAGCCTTTACCAGTACTATTGGATACACCAGGGGTAGGCAATCCTGGTCCTGGAGTGACGGAGACGGTCCTGGTTTTCACTCCATCCAAAACTGTATTAATTTGAATGAATCAGGTTTCATGAATGCAGGTGACAGGTCAGCATTTCACCATACAGAATATCCAGGCTCAGACTTTTAATCATCCATCAAACTCTCATTATCAAGCTCAGATGGAACAAAAACCATAAACGGCACCAGCACTCCAGGACCAGGGTTGCCTACCCCTGCTATACAATTTATGAAAAAAACATTTCTGTCCAGGTTAAGCATCTTTTCCATACACACTTCACGAGTCACATACGTCGCAGTTAATCGTTTAAGCACCCCGTCTTCTATGTGTCTTTCACAGCAGCGGCAGTCCAAATTAAAAAATTGCTTATTATTAATTTTCATATCTCTTCAGAATGAGTTTACCAATTCACATTATTTCCCCCAGTTCATTACTGAATACTGAATTACCAAAGTTTTTCATAAATCCTCTTTCCCTACTCTATACTCCATACTCTAACAATAGGAATACTTCAGAGCTTGCAATCCTGAAACCAAAGCATTCCTATCAATGTAAAACAGGCTGTATCTCCGTGGCTGCAATGGCTGAAGCAGCAGAAAAGTATGCATCAATCTGTACTGCTGTAAACTACATTACGCAAGACACTGTTTTTTATATATTTCCTTATTACTTAAATTTTTAGAATATTACTATGCAGGCTGCATTTATTAGCCTGCATAGCAATAGCATCTCTGTTTTGCTTATTAATTATTTATCATATGTTATATAACGCTACACATTATTACCATATCCCTCTGTTTGATTCTGGTACGGGAATACATTTACGTAGCATTTTTACTAACTTTTTTTGTTTGTGGTTTGATGTGCCTGTCACCGAACAACAAAATTCCTGACAGGAAACAGGAAGGAGTTTTCAGTTTGACACTACGCAGACACAGGGTTTGCAAGGAGACAGGTAAACACATTGCTCTTATTTGTTTTCACTTGATGTATAAACTCTTTGTTTTGAAAGACTGAAATGTAATTAGTAAGTTATGCATTCATCTTACTGCTTACTATATGATGTATCAAAAGTCAGGTTAGGGATGGCGAGCTCAAACTATTTCAGACAGTATATTTCACAAGTGAGACGTGCAATTGTTTTGACCGTCACTATGTCGACCCTTTTACTTTGCCCGGGTTACAAGGAGAATTTATTGGACATTGTGATTCGGAGAACAGATCTTGACAGATTTGGTCCGCAATCGTTTCGGTCTCCCTTTCAACCCGCGAAGAGATTTATCTTTCTGAGGAAATGGCGTAGTTGACTTTGAGAGGGCCTCCCTTCTATGAGATATTGTGGAGGCACCATGTGCCTCTCGCATTTTTCACCTCCAAACCAGATTAAGTTAACAAGTGGAACAGTCTCATTGTGACACTTGGTTCCGTGGGCTAAGACCTCTGGGATGGTGATGAATGTCCTATCAGAAGCCACACGATCCGTGACAGATGAGACTCAACTGAAACAAGCCGGTTATTAGTTAACCTTCTGTCAGGAGAGGGTACCTCATGTTATGGAGATGTCAATACTTTTCGGCTGGGTTTTTCTCATTTCATTGTGTTTGCCCTTTATTCTTTTTTTGCAACAGGTATATGCGCAAATTATACGAAAATCGGTTCAAACTGAAATACGCGCAGTTTCCAACCCAGCCTGTGTCACGATGCCAATGGTACGCCAAACGAAACGCACGTAAATGACTTGCTTTTCCTGTGTGCAAAAATGGGTTTTCCTGAACAAGCCTGTCACTTTATTTTTTGGCATATGGTACCGATAGACATGCAGGTCAATAACAGTCTGTGGTGAAAGTTCTCAGCAACAATATCTGAGGGTTTCAGGCAGAGGAATAAATGATACCAAATAAGGTCCGTCTCATGATACCAAAAAGGTATCAAATAAGGCATTGCGTGTGAGCGCTGAGTCATAACTGCAGCTCTAAGCAGGAGCCACTATTGCACGTGATCGCATTGCTTAGACGGTTCACAAAAAAGCGATTTCTTCATCTGGTGCCAAGATATTTTGAGAGGATAAGAGACATGATGCATTCTCAGAAACAATACCAAACCAGTGATCTGATAAATAGGATAATTCCCAGCAGCAGTGCTTATACAGCTATATGCCATATTGAGAAGCGATGAAATCTGCAACATAATCTTTTTAGTGGACTTTGTTTATGACCTCAGCAATTTTATCAGCAGGAGAGCGATTACCTCATCAACATAAAATTGAGGGGGCCTGACTGGTCCAAACTCTGAATGTTCAGATTGAGGTTCTAGAAATAATTTAGTTATTTAAGTGGCAGACGTGCAAATTGATGCATTTCCACTTGTTGTCTCTAAAATAACAGTTTGCATTTAGTAAATCTCTTTACACTGCATTATGATCCACTGATGCATTGGGTGCTTCTCTGGGTAAGAGCTGTCAACCAAATAAGTAAATAAATCAATCAAAATAAATTGATAGTAACTCTACAACCATGCTACAAAATATTATTAATATTATGATTAGAATTATTATTTAGAAAGAGACACATATATACAGAGATTGATAGGTAGATAAATGGCTGGATAGGTTATTGCTATTACACAGATAGCTTGTCAGGTAGATAGAATAGATAAGAATGAAAACAGCCAATTCCTATGATTCTATCTGGTGCCTTTCAGGTGATAAACCTGGGGATTTATGTCAGTTGCATTCTGTGCCCAGGAGAATATAACCGATGATCTGCACTTGCTCCATATATGGAAAGCCAAATGCATTATCTGACCGCTCTCTTGGGAGCGAGCGGATTTCACCGAAGCGGACAGCGTTCTTTTTTGGCTCTCCCCTAAGACAGACGCTCTCCGCCGCGGCCCAGCGTTCGCGGAGTTCCCGCGTGGAAGAGCACGCCGCGTGGATCCGACAGATTTGTCTGTGTTTTTCCCTTTGACGGGCGGATGATAGTGGGAGATGGAGCCATCCTGCTGTTTGAGAGACATAACCAGCCTGCTGCACCACTGGTTTGTGTGCGATTACAGATGAGAATGAGATAACACAGGGATGAGGCATATGGGGAAGACTTCAAAATCCTGTCACAAAATGGCCTCTTTGGGTGTGGGGGCATTCAATTGATTTATTTATCATTTTTTTACACTTCACCCATCACAAAACAAAACACACTGTGTTTAAAACAGTAATTATCATTGATTACACATCTTAAATACCAACTACCAGTGTTTTTTTTATTCATACACTGTTGCTGTTTCTTCACATTTTCTTACCAGCTTCTCTTTAAATATTAAGTTTCAGAATCGGAGAATTATGTCTTTAATGAATAGATTTTACCATCCATTTTACTTGCAAACTGACTCGTCAAACATTTGTCATGGCTAAAAACGTGCACATATTGCATTTAGACGTATAAGGTTAAGGATACATTTCGACTGACTCCTGGCTAAGGTACAATAAGGTTGTTGCTACCAGCACACTATTGTGTCAGGAATAAGACGTGCGATAATATTGTGCAGTTATAGTGATCATTCCGATAGTGCCTTTAAGAATCAGTTAAACCTATCATTACATTACATTACATTATAGGCATTTAGCAGACGCTCTTATCCAGAGCGACTTACACAGCATTTCTTTTGCATTTATACATAGTATCCATTAATACAGCTGGATATATACTGAAGCAATGCAGGTGAAGTACCTTGCTCAAGGGTACAACGGCAGCGTCCGACCTGGGAATCGAACCTGCAACCTTTCGGTTACAAACCCAGTTCCTTAACCATTATACCACACTGCCGCCCATTTATCATTGTGTAGATTTTCTTGAGACGCAGGGATCCAGATTATGATATGATAGTTGAGAACTACATTCAGGTAGAAAAATAAAGCCCACAAACAGTTCAACAACATGATTTGCATCCCATGCCGGAATGCCATACATTGCTGAAATGGTGCACACACGGTGATCCTCAGAAATATGTCCTTACAGCATAATATGAGAGAGACACAGGACCCAATACATTGTTTCCATTTCTGACTGAAAGAAACAGTGGCACTGAGCGCTGAACAAGATTAATTATCCAAGGAAACCCACAGGCAAAGACAATATCCAGATGTGAACGCTAGCCCTTTGGCCAGCGCAGTAACACAGTTCCACTCATTAAATTTCAGTGCTGGGAAAACTTATTAAAACTAAGTCAAAATTTGCAAGAAAGTAGTCTTTAGGGCTAGTAATAAAAAAAAAAAAGCCGAACCTCTTTTATCAGGTAGTTTGAATTCAGATTGTTTAATTTCTTGACCTTCCCTCCAAACTTCCCATTCAGCAGGCCTCTTAGCCTCCGGCAGTGTGCGAGCTTTAATATTTTAGTGCAATGGAACGCAACCATATGCTGCTTGAAAATCTGGAGGAAAAACAGCAGAATTGTAAGGGATGGGTTCCCGTGAGAGGGGCTATCATAAATATCATCTCAGAGATGAAAAAACAGAGAAAAAGGATGGCAATATTGTGGCTGCACATGTCCTGCTTTTTCAGATTTTTCCATAATGTTTTAATTTCTCCGTCATTAGAATTGAACACCCATAAGATCCTCTTACAGATTAGACCAATTTTAAGGGTAACATTTTTGCGTCATTTGGCTGTAATCAAGTTGAGGCGATTTAACCTTAACATGAAATGAGTATGAGAAGCCTGCATGGCGGTAAAAGCAATTATTTGTTCTCAAACTTTGAAACACACCGTGTAGTTCTGCATTAAATGTGACATATGGCTGCAATAATACTTATGTCTCTGGTTACCATGGGAACTTCAAACCAATTACAAAATGCATATTATTTGCTTACAAATGAGGAAACATGACTCTCCATTAAGGCTGTGTTGAGAATCAGGCAAAAAATTGCATTGCCTTTTGAGACTGCTGGGAAAGAGAATACGGTGCGACTCCATTAAAAGTCCATGAACATCAAAATATGTCGGTTGAAAATGTTGACCCATTACGCCACGGACCATGACTAAAATAAAATTGAAAAGCTCCAGAATTATGCACACCGCACTTTAACAAACATACAGCATGATTCAGATTGTTCTCGCTGCGAGACGCCTACTGTCTCCCAACCCCCCGTGACCTCAGAACATGGTGACTGAATCCTCCACGGGGCTCTTTGAAGCAATCTTACCAAAGGCTGTCGGGGAACAGAAAGAAGGCTCTTGATTTCAGAAGGACTTGTGCAGAGCCAGAAATAAACTATTTTAAATTAAGACTCCTTCTTTCTTGGATTTCACTGAACACACCTGCCCAAATTACTAAAACATAACAATTTTACCTTTTAAACTAAGAATCCTGCAATTAGATACATTTTGCTCAGATGAACATCTTGAAATGCAAAAAAGCCCATCAGTTTTTTTGGTTAGTTACCTTACTGAATAGCATCAAAAATAAAGATAAGTCTGCAATCAAACATGTATTGCTTATTTAGAATAGTTTTAATCTTAGTTTAATTAATTTATTCTTACCTACAAGTTATCTACAATCTAGACTGCACCTTTATGGAAACAGGTTAGATCCAGATCTAATAAATATAGAAACATTGAAATTGTTACAACCATTCTCAAATATCCAAACAATTTAAAGATATTACATGATATATTCCTTACATTTTCTTATCATACAATGTCTTAAAATATTATATTATAAATACACATTTGTTATTCATAAGGGTTACTGTGGATAAAAGCATCTGCGAAATATATGAAAAATAGAAATCTGGCCATTGTAGTTTAACCGGACAGATGCAACCTCTTATTATTGATGATAATTTACTGAAGGGCCGAGGCTATGGTTGGTACTTAGCTCTACTCATGATTGTTTCATGTCTCAACATCTGTGGTGTGGTAAATGCCTGGGGACAGGGGATTGGGGAATCATTAAGTTGAGACAATGGGTTAAAAGTGGGGGCTTTGACAGCCTGGGTTTGATGTAAATTGAGCTGTCAGCTGGGGGAATAATGACAGAGCGAAGCTGCCGGGCGAAAGAGCGACATTCAATACGAGCACTGTCGCTTTTTTTTTCTCACCGTGGGGGAAAGGGAGCTATTTTCGGGCTCTTTTATGTCGCTGGATTCCGTTGCTTTTCGGGGCCGTGTCGAACTGTAAGACATGTCTCTTTCCTAATTGTAGTATTATCCCCTTACAGTCCTCGGAGGGCTGTCTTTCTTTTTGCCGGTGTCGTTCTTCAGCAACGCGGCGATGTCCTTCCCAGAGTGTTACGGATACTCCCTGGACACTGTGACAAGGCCATTTTCTTCTTCCTTATCCAATTGCAACTCCTAGGCCTGTCTCATCAATGCAAGATCATCCATCAATTCAGGATGGCGTGGAATGGGAGGGCATTCTTGAAAGACATGCTGTCGTCACCTGACTGCTTCTCTCCCGCTCCTCAGTACGCCAGCTGAGCTACCGTTGCACCTGTGCGAGAGAACTGTGTGCTGAGGTAGGCCAATCAAAGCCGCTTGAACGTCCAGGGGAATTACTAGTGAGCAATGAGGTAGCGGTCATTCTGATGTCAGCGGTGAAACAAGATTCCTCACGCTGCTCACGTTTGAAACTGTCTCTTCCTGGGTGATGCTATGGCTAATTGTACAGGACTCCCGGCTACAGCTGGAAAGGGTGTAGTCTGGATTGAATATGGGCCCACTGACACATCTCTGTACTGCACATACAGATTAGCCGACTGTGCCACTTTTTGCCAAAATTTAAAACTAAACACGAATAACAGTGGGCACCATCAAAGGAACATGAGCGAGGGAAGAATGAAAGGATGTACCTTCTACTGTCTAACTTCATTTTCTCTCCCCATCTACCACACCCACCCTAGCCCTCCAATTTGGCTGCTATTTTTTTCTGAACAATGAATGCAACCAGCAGAATATCTTTTGACAGACAATGGGCTATATTTTAAATGTCAAGGGGCAATTGTTGAACGCTAGCCGTAACTCAAGGCACCGTGTCCAACTCAAATTCGGTAATTTAGTGACACCAGGCTTTAGCCACGACTGTGGCCACAATTTTAATGGATAGCTACTGTCCTTACACTGTAAATGTGCTGCTTGCAAATACACTCCCTGTAGCACTGCCTCAGTCATATGGCATCCAATTATAAACTCAATTTGATTGCAGTGACAGTTAAGAACCACTGCACCTCCACGGATTGATCAAACATACACTATTTGATGGGTTTAGAGCTGGTCTGCCACATTGTCGCTCTCATTCAAGTAGCTTACATTGATTAACTCCACACAGGTGCAATGCCTAACGAGCCGACATTGGACTGCATAACCAAACACAGCTTGCATATCAAATAGTCAAATTGAAATAAAATGTTTCTCGTATCTATAACGCCACCAAAATAGCACAGTGCGCCAGCGTTTGAGTTTAAACCTGGTCTGGGTAGGTATGCAAACGCATTATTAACCACCAAAACATGCACAGCAATGGATGTTTCTATTAACATGCCCCCGAACTATGTTGACTCAAAACAGATTTACTGCAGACCACAAAACTACCAAACCTGGCGCAGGTGACAAATATTCCGTTTTTGTGGGAGACAAAACTATAGCAATTCCACTTGCGCCTTAGCTGGGACGTTTGTGCTTACGCTGTCACAGAAATCGTGCCCAATGCCTTCATTTCAACTCCAGGTACTGAACTTGCAGGCAAGCAGATAAGGAGATGGGCATCACTTTGTTCAAAGAATTCTCAAGTGATTGGATCATACCTACCAGTAAATAGGAAATGCCTTGTTTGAGTATTCTTGTAAATTAGCATGTGCTATGGATTTGTATTTTTTTTTTGTATTGGACACATTTTGATCATTTTAATCATCTTATTTTAATTGTATTGTTGTATTGGCATATCCTTTGTGTCTGCTCTTAATGCTATTAAGGCTGTGCTATCTATAAAATATGCTTTGACTGGTAGTTTTTCAATAACAATTTCTGACATGCTGCTGTTATAAATGCTTAAGGCATTATTAAAAACTTTGTAATACAAGTAAAAGTAATGGTTTGTTGATATTCAGCTTTAATAAATAAGTTATTGAAAAAACCACTTACAAAACTGGAGAGTTTGCTGCAAAGTTGCAGCTAATATGTAACGCATTTGCTGCAAACTAAATTGTTTTTCACAAAATGTTGCTAGAGGTTTGTCAGACTTTGCCATTAGTGGCAAACTAAAAACTTTGCCAGAAGTAAATGACAGTTCAAAGGTTAAAATATGAAATAGATATACATGACAAAACAGTTGCTAACCTTACTTCTTAATCTAGAAATCCAGGTCTTCTACCTAATATCATATTTGCAAATATTTATTATTGTTGGAATAAAGAAAAAAATATTTTTGAGAGCTATAATGTATTTCTAAATTAACCTGCAATGTCTTGGTTATAGGACCCAGCCTACCTTTGTACGTGAGTGCTTTTGCTGAATGTGCCGCTTGGGAGCTTATGTCCATTAATGACATTGAGTATAGAATGTCTACTGAAATCACCTTTAAAATTGAAAAGTAAGCAGTCATATCACAAATCCATTTGATGTTCTGTCCAGTAGTCAGGCCCCAAGAGGCATGCACTCACGCACTATTACACCTGTCACGGCTGCTTGGCTTTGTAATGCAGATCCATGTACTGCATGAAAGACAGTACCAAGAGAGATGCATTCAAAGCTGCTTTTCAAAATGACAGCAAACCCCCAAGTGCTTTGGAAATCCCTTTCATGATACTTCCCCAGTTTACAGAGTAGTCATGCTTCCACTCACTGCTTCTGAATTTCTGGCCTTATCGTAATGGGTCCACCGCAAACTTTAAGAATGCAGAGGCCAAACTCCTGAAAACCCAAAATTTATATGAAAATGCATAAATATGCTTGGACCCAAAGGTAATATAATTTTTTATGCCCCCCCCCTAACAACTCTCATACTATTTGGCAAAGGATTGAGGAAGATACTTTGGTTAATCTCTATCCTTCTAATGGTTTGTGTCTCTGTGGAAACCCACAGAAAAGAACACGTGAACAACGCTTGTAAATTACGATTATTACTGTTGAAAGAAAATAATTATTGTTCCCGATCCTCTTCGGACATTCCAGTGGAAATATAACTTTATTTATTTTATTTGTTGTTGTGGATGTTTGCATATTTAATGAGTGAAGAGATTAAAGTAACGAATCAATGGCTCTAGAAATCTTTGAAGACGTATAAGTGAATAGTTAGGGTTCATTGAGTTCATTCTGTCCTCTACTTCTTCAAATACCCCACAGACCCCTATTTATAATTAGTCATAAAAATAGCAACACATGCCTCAAGATGAAACAGATGTTTTACATTAATTCACATTAATTTGAAAACAATAGTGCTAAGAAACTTAATTTCCTTATATCTGTGGTTTTCCAAACTTGTATGCTTTCTGACCTTATGCTAACTTAATAGTTGGTTTCAATGTTCAATTTCCAACATCAAGTCAATCTTTAATTGGGTTCAAGTTAATTAAACTTTTGTTATGTATTAATCACTCTGAATTTATGAATAGCAGCACCAATCTGTTTAAAGTGACTGACAGATTTAAGGCCGTAAACCCAGCAGGGATTCAACACATTTGGTTCATGTGCACATGCCCAATAAAATGTTTAGTGTTAAATAATACATTTATCTGAGTCCACTATGGACAGTGTTAAAGTTGAGTTAAGTGGACAGCATACTTAATCAGACGTTGTCATTTGGACGTCTGCAGACATCGAATAGAATAATAATAAATTTTTTGCCTTCGGACGACGTCTTCTGCGCAGGCTGCCGAGGCGAACGTTCTCAGGCGAAGTCCATTATTCGTTGATCCGCCCCCGTCTGCAGCTGGTCTAAACATCACGGTTCTAACCGGTTTGTCTTTTCAAGTAAATCGTTCAAGGTGTCTGTGGACGTCTTTGTCTTTGTCTTAATGTCTTTTGTCTACCATGTCTGAAGTATGCCGCCTGCTTTAGAGTTGACGCCGGGCATTTTACTGTGTACCTTTCTTCCGTTCCTTAAAACCTTATGTGACACAGTCACAGGAGTGGATGCAGTAGAAAATCCGATAGATTTTCAATCGGGAAACCAGGACGAGAACCGCAACAGAAAAGGAAACAATAACCCACGAACCATGACAATATGCTTATCGCCATTTTATTCCCATTCTTTGGGTGAATCAAATTAAAGCAGAAATAGTGGTCGAGAATAAAATGACTAAACCAAAGACCAACAAAGGCATACAGACTTTGAGGATTGGGAGACTCTTTACACTGCTATAATGGTTAATAATGCCATATCCATGCAGGCAAAAATGTAACAATAACCAATTTACACTGACATTCTTTTATGACATTTTTTTACCCAATGTTTGCCCTTTACACTGCTCAGAAAAACCAGCAGGGGATTTCAGCTCACCAACCGCCACTATTCATAAGTATCCTATATTAATACTTTTTAATACTATCATGTTTTCACTGGAGAGCACTCCAGGGAAAAAAGTGCACACTTTTTTTACATGGTTCTCCATGGCAATACTATTGTGTACATACAATACTGTATGTTTTAAACTGTATATAGAATAACTGAGCGCCTAAACCAACATCGTGGCGTGAGAATAACGCATCCCAGTCAATTTGTACTAACACATTTCTGCGTCAGTGACCAAGAATATAAAAACGTTTATCACAACCAAGTGGAAAATATAACATAAATGTTTTTCAGTGGGAGAAAATTAACAAACACACGGTCATCATTGTGTCTTTCCACAACAGACGTAAATAACACAGTATCAAAACCAAATTGGCATGATTAGGCTATTATAGCACCCTCATAGTGCGAAGCCTCCGCTGCAATGCAATTGGCTGTTATATACCATGTTTCTGTGCTTATGGACTTTAAGATTCAGTATATCCTCTTCATCATTTTTAATTTTGAAGTAACTTACTGTTTGTTTAGTTTGCCTCATTCATCTGGGTTGTAGTTGTTCCATGATCATATGATACCATCAATTTGTTTTTATAATTTTTTATTCCTGCCTTAATAATTCTTAGATTTTTTATTTTTGTTTGTTTCTTTTTCCCACACCACATATTTTACTAAGACATTTTACGTTAAGTTCTTGCCTTAACTGTTTCCCGCCTGGATACAAAGTAACTCTGACAGCTGATGGAATGTTTACGTACCATGTTAACTAACAGGCATTTTTTTTTTCAGCTGTATTTTACACAGAATAAATAAGCTAACGGTTAAGGTTGGGCTTTTTTCCTAGGTCTTGTGGTGGATCAGAAACTGATTATTTTAACCCCGCTCTTTTCCGGCTTGACGTCTTCACACAGACATTGATGCCAGGTCAGCTCCACCAATTACTCGGTATTTATGTAACAAGCAATTATTTGTCTGATTAACAATCCTCATTGCAGCTGTGCAAGCTGGCAGTTGAGTCGCTGTCTGTCATCTTGAAAGATTCCCAGGTTTTGGGAGATGTCAGGGACCTCTGACAGCAGCCAGTGACAATATTCCCTTTCTTAGTGTCTCATTGATGCTTCAGAAATGATGTTATAATATCATTCAGTCAGTATATCTAGACCAGGGTTATTACAAATTGTTTAAAACAATAGTTAAGCATTACAATTTATTTAACGATTTCTTGAAATGATAGCCATCTACCTCGGAACACAGTTAGCTGTGCTGACAAGATCTGAGAAGAACCATTTTGCATCTGTTATTGAAATGGCTTCTTCGTGGGCTGAAAAGTAGACCTTGTTTGCTATGGGTAACTGCTGCAGTTTAACCTCTGGGAACTACAGACAAGAATAATGAGGAACGCGAGAATTCATCAACATATAATTTTTCCTAGCAAGACTGGACTAGATTTATCTCTAAAATGAAGAGCCACAGGAGCAAAAAATAATTACTAAGAGATACACATATGTTTTAAATGAATGAACTGTCAATTAAATTGTACAAACTACAAAACAATGGATCATAACAGCCATTAAAAGCAACGAGGTCAGCAGACCAGGGGAATGGCATAGTGCTAATCAAAGCAGGGGGGGAAAATGCTTGATTAAAGAATGAATAATAAAAAAAAATCATCGTCATTAAAGGTGATTTGGGAAATGACGGTGATGATGATGATGGTGATGATGATCAATATTGCTATTACAAATCACCTTGATGAAAACTTAAGCATACTTAATGCAGGGCTTTATTTTAGATGTCCAATACTCATATTAAAGCTGTCTGTTTCGTTCCTATTCGTTGAATGAATATGTTCTTGGTTTTGTTGCAAACGTTGCTTCTGTTTCAGTGTTAAGTCCACTTCATAAAAACAATGGCAACTTCATAAAAAAACTAAATATAAAGGGTAGAATTAACTGAGTAGATATATTTAAGTGTCAATTAATTAACAGCTGCTAAGCTTTTCTTGTTACAGGTGATAATTATTTACTAGGCACCATATGGTTTCTTAAATTATTAACCAGCATGTTATAAATCACTAAATCATTAATTTCCCCATAACCACTCAAGATAGGTACATCAGCTCAATCATAAAGACGAATATTTGTCCTTATTTGAAAGAAACTTCTGTAAATGTTAATCTCGCTGTAACACAGCACAAGTCACATTTTAACAAGTGTTGAAGGGCCACAGGGGGATTGTCAAATGCATTTGACCTCATGCAGACATAATTTAAACCTCCTGAATCTAATTCCTGACCCGTGACAGATCACTTCTGGAATCGCCCTGCCTTTTAATGTCTGAAATGTGTCAAATAAACATGTGGCTTTGTTGTGTTGCTGGTGTCATCACAATGTGCATATCTGAACACTTCAGTATTTTGCTAAAGGAACTAGGTGAAAATTGTCCTCTCACAATACTAGGTCTTCAGTCACCTGTATGATGCAGGAATCTTAACGGAGTAGCCTCGTAATAATCAGCTGATATCTTGTCCTTGGCAGGTATGAGTCAATTAAATTTCATCCTTATATGCCACCATTCCAGTATGACACCACAGTCAATCTCAACACACATTTTGCCCATGCCCGTGTTTTCTTTCCCATGAACTAACAAAACTGTGTTCAAGAATAACACACCAGGGCATGTCCATATGATATAATTATCCATTGGGTAGGTCCACAGCTTAGAGGCTCTCCTTCATATATTCCATCAATATTTAATCTTTGCGCTACAATATGCCTGCCATTATGACTTTCCTGGGTCTCAATTCAATAAGCCCTTACATTAGAGAATGAGTCCTATGTGGGTGAGGCACAAGGTCAACTAGAGAGCAATTTCAAGCACTTGACCCCCGAGCGTTGTAAAAGGACAACTACAATACCTGTCTGAAAGACAGTTCATAGGAGTCTGAACATCAAGGTGAAAAACATCTGAGTGCAGAGCATAAGCTAACTATGTAATAACACCTTGCCATAATGTTCACATCGAATTGAACCACAGCAAGCACACATGTAGTACTTCCATTGGGGAGAACAATGTTTTTTTTTAATACAACTATCAAAAATACAGCATCATCTGGCCATAAAAAAGTGGTGTAATCCATTTTATGTCCCAATTTATATTTCATATTTTGCTGGGACTTCTCTTCCCAAAGAAAAATAGGATGGGAGTATACATATTTTTATTTATTATTATATTTGTGGATTAACAGCCATATGTAAATACATCTCATTAAAGACGGTCAAGCTAGTCTAAAATAGAAGATTTTGTTTAAATAAAATATAAACTTCCAATATGAAAGCCTTAAGAGAACTTCAAATTATTCCACTGCACAACGATTGCCTCCCCTATCCCAATTCAAAATTAAACTCAGCCTAAGGCTTTGTTTTTAATGAAACAGGAAATGTTCCAGTTACATGTTTCAATAACATATATTCTGAATGACGTTAGTTTCATTTCATGCGACTCATTTACATTGACCTTCGTATTAAAAAGCAGCCATGCGAGGAGGATATCCAGGCCGCCTGATAATGTCATCTTGCTATGCACACAGTAACTCTTTGTGGAAAGCTGATGTGCATTAACAAGTTCAAGCTGACGCTGCTCTTCTTGTGTATGGTGTTCATGGTATTCTGAGCTCTGTCTGCCTCATCTTCAGTAAACCCATACCTGTATAAAGCAGTGAGCAGACGGACAAACAAGCTAACAAATGGCAACACTGGGGTTGCAAAATTTAGTTAACCCAGCTTACCCAACATAGGACAAAATGCACCAAACCATACATTAAAAACCCATGATCAGACATGTAGTTCTGATGTACCGTTCCACATGAATAGCTCCAAGTTCATTGATCATTTCATTAATTGGCAGACGGATCACAATTTACACATCTGTCTGGAGCTGTGCAAGGATACATGAGAACCAGGCTGTGTGTGAGCTGATCAAAGTCAAGGTTAGGGCCCGTTAGATTCTATTCCCCGACCAGTAATCTGAGGGTAACTGGGACCAATAGAGGATCTGTGAGCTACAGCATGCGTCAGCAGGGCACCCCACAGCACACTGACCGTCCAGATCATGTGAAAATTGCACACACTGACAAATTAAATTTAGTCCGGAAAGTATCCTGGTTTAAAAGAGCCCATTTTGTTTTTAGGTTTCCTCTGTTTGGACTGATATAGTGTCTTCCATGTGGGCGGGCCCATGTTTAAAATAGCATTGCTTCTGCGTCGTGCAAGCCACTGGGGTTTAGACATCTCGGTGAGTTATGCTTCCCCGGTACATGTCTATCTTCTTCACAGAATGGTGAAATTGCTCAGTATTATAAGGTCATATCACGAAAATCAATAAACTGTCCCCACCATTACACAATTTATTATATTAAGCTTATCTTTGTTCATGATCATCTTTGTAACCTCTCAAAGGACAACAGAAGATTAAGATGAAAATCTCGTCTGTGAAAAGACAAAACGGGCGAGATTCCTGCAGTTTCAAGCATCAAGCAGCTAGTGTGCATAGTCAACGGACTGACTTTTGCCACAGCATTTGTCTCTTTCATTGAGGTCAAAAGAATAAGACTGGCCAACATTTGAATGTTGTGGCAACTTTTGGCAAGCTTATGTTGCTGTAGAAGGCAACACATTGTCCTGGAGTTTCAGCCTCAGTGCAGTGCAGTGCCAGCAGGTTTTTGAAAAAAGTGGAGCTTGCGTGATGTGGGAGTACGGACTTGTCTTTCTGTCTAGGTGGCTGTTGCTTGAGGTTGGGGTGCGATGATGAGCTGTGTTTGTTTACTGCTAGAGTTTTTCAACAGAAGAAATGCCCAGAGTATTGTGGATACATTTGTTGGTTTCAAAAGCAATATTTAAATAAAAAAAAACACATCTCCCCACAATGTCACCTTCCTGAAACAATCTATGCTTTGTAGAGCTTGTATGAAGTGAAATGCTATGACTGCAGCATCAGCATAGCCAGAAATAGTTGTATAGTTGGGCTTGCATAAAACTAGGTGGGCCAGAACTACCTAGGTGGGCATTCACAATTTGGTGTGGGGGTTCAGCCGAGATAATTGGGTGGGGCAGGATACTATTTAGGTGGCTGTGGCCCACCCTGGCCCATGCACGCCTATGCTAGTGGTCTGCAGGGCCGCAAAGCCCAGTGTGTGCACTGAGATGAAAACAAGCTAATTTGTCAGCTTTATCCTGTATCATGGTTTCAAAGATATATAGCACAGGGAGTCTTTTCGACACAAAGCTATTTTTGCCCTACATTTTACAAGGATGGATAGCACTGCTAGACCTTTATAAAAAACACAGTTTATAATTCATGGTTTTCAAGAATGGGACAATTTATTACTTACAGGTGTTTGAAGAAGTCTGTCCCACTATCAATTTAAACCTCATTATTCTGCTATACAACCACCAGCTATGGTATTTTGGGAGAAAATGGTTCACAAAATGGTTGCACACCTTTTTGTGAACCATTCATAGTGTCTTTTTTACTTACTCAATTATCAATTAATAACAAAAAAAAAATGTTTTAAGTGTTAAGTTTGGCTTGGTCAAAAGCCACAAAAGACAGGACATTCAAATGAGCACCACCAAGCCAAACTTCAGCTTTCTACACTATCAGGGATTTCCAGTAGTCCATTTTTCATATCTGACTGCTAAGTTCTGTAGCTATGTTGATCTATTGTATTTCAAACAATATGCACTCATTACTGGGCAGATTAGTTCAAACCTTCTCTCAAAGAGAGCGAGGAGTAAGAAATCTCACATTGCACAAGACTGTGTGGTAACGGTAGTTCGAACATTCAATTAGCCTTCGGTTGCTAGAAATTTATGCCCCCATGTTAAGTCAATGGACAATTCATTTCCGGTATCATCCCAGATAGCAAGGAAACATTGAATCAATGTTGAATTAACATAAGATGAAGCATTGATTCAATGTTGATCTCCGATGTTGATTCTGCGTCCAGGTGCTCATCAAGTTTACGTTGAATCAATGCATTGAAATAATGTTGAAACAATGTTGATGTTAACAATGGAAATCAACGTAACGGATGTTAAATAAATGTATTATCAATGTGATCTATCATAGCTAATGAATATAATTTTATAACTACATTTTACCAATTTTTGCTCAAAGTAGTCAAAATGTACTACTAAAGGCTACTAAAATAGATAACACATTGACATAAATTTTAAAAATGCAAACATCTTTATTGATTTTAAACCTCTGCTTAATAGACACAATATATGCAATAGTAGTAGTTTCATGCTCAAAACAAAGTTGAAGTGTTTTAAAAGCTAATAAACTCATCTAAAAATAATGTTTGTTTTCTGTTCACAATATGGATCGTGGTGTGAGCTGCCGTGATGTGAAATTCTTCCTAGTCGGGAGGTTGATTTCCGACATAGAACTCTTAGTTGAAAGGGCATTTTCTACATTTAGTCGGATATCGGGATTCCTAGTTGGAAATTAATAAATTAATGCAGACTTAGCATCAACCACAAATACGATTTACTGTTGAGTCTCGTTTTGTTTATTTTCCTACGTCACCCTCGTCGTAGCAACTAGAACTTTGAACTTAACCAAGAACAAATTAATTAACTTACCATGTAACATACACATATACGAGCGTATAGCACGTAGCTACAGCAGCTACCGCAGAAACAGGCAATGAATAATTCAAACGTTTTTTTTTTTTTTTTTTTTTAATGAAAGCGCACCTGAATCTAATTAATTGGATCAAAATTAATGTTATTCATCAGTATGATGACTTTGGTTGTTATTGTTACATTGATACAATGTTTTCATTTCAAACTAATACATTGGTGACCAGGCATTACCATCAGAAAGTGAATGTTGATTCGACCATTGAAAATTGGTTGATGACCGATACTGATGCTTATAACAAAATATGAATGTTGATTCAATACTTTCTTGCTATCTGGGGTAGAATTATAAAGGTTTTGAAGAATCCGCAATTACTAGACCAATGAGGGAATAGCTCGGAGCAAAGGTTTAAGCGTGATGTATTGCGCTATTGCTGTGGGAAAAGGTAAAAGTTATTTTTAAATATTATTATTTTATTTACTCGTGTATCTGACTCCATTTAAAATTATAATTTAGAATTTGGGTTAAACATGCGTGGAGCTCTGAGTGGTTACACTCAACTCGTCCTTAGGTACCACCATTACTTCAACATATGCTTGCCGGAATCAGCATTATTGCTGAAGCTCAGTTCCTTGGAGAACGCAGAGGTTGGGGGTCTAGCCAACACAATACATGCTTTATATTAGACATAGATAGTTGCGAGCCCAGGTCAGAGTGCATTTAAAGGGCTCCTTAAGGCGGATTTGACAAGAACCGGCGTAGAACGCCCATGGGTTCTCTTCACATCAAATCACCAGAACCATACACTACCAACCCTGTTTTGCGGGCAGAACTTGACTGCCTTTCCCAACTTGAGAACACCACTAAAGACGTGCTGTACCAGGCCGCTGATCAGTCGGTCCTTGGTCAGAATTGTCCCCCTGAGTCTTCAGTCGTAATTCAGGCTGAAAAGGGTATAAGATGGATTAGAGTCATGGAGACCACGCAAGTTAAATATAAAAATAATTGAATAACAGGCAGGGAGGTCATTAGCTTAGAATTAGCCCTGAGTGAGACGCAGGAGTTCTGACTCTGAGACTCAAGCATGCACACCACAGTGCTTGGAACACTGCAGCTCAGATCATGCAGGCAATTGAAGCTGGAAAAAGGGTTTAAAAGAAAGATGCAGTTGATGTGAAACATGATAATTTATTAATGACAATAATCACTGGGTAAGACGGTGAGAGCAAACACGAACACATTCAATATCTATAGCTAAACACAGGTTCACTAACAAAGTATATAACCAAGTGATTCCGTACGGTGTGACTATGGTACCAGGAGAACTGTTAAGCAGTTTCTCCTATACGGAAATAACTATGGTGCCACCACAGCACCAGGAGACCTGTTAAGCAGATTCACCTATACGGAAATAACTATAGTGCCACTACAGCACCAGGAGACCTGTTAAGCAGATTCACCTATACGGAAATGACTATGGTGCCACTACAGCACCAAGAGACCTGTTAAGCAGATTCTCCCGGATATCCCTTTGGGCTGCCCTTGAGCAGGCCTTCCACATTTCACAATTCCCTTTGTTTGTCCAAATAAGGTCTGGCAGGAAGATATGTAACTCACCACACGGGGACCCCCCTCCAGGGAGAAAAACTACATAGTCTACTCCCCCCAATCTAGTGATAGTAATAAGATACTTTGAACGATGGTGCGTGATCTTATGATATTTCCTATCATATCTAGATATCAGGTGAGGTCCCAGTGATGGCCACTCTAGGTTCCAGATACTTATATGGACAAGCGCATCCCTGACAACTTATACAATCCTCCTTTCACATTCTTTATTTCTCCCCCTCCTATACTTTCACATACCACACACTTCAATTAGTATTATTCAGGTTCACCACATTTATCATATTCTCCACAATTACTTTACATTACATTACATTACTTTATACTTCCACAATTACAATGACTAATTTACATGCACATATGATGCAAGATACATATACAGCTTTGTTCAATATGTTCCAAGAGCCATTCAGTCCAGAACCTAGGCCGTAAAAGACCTGTGAGCAGGCCTGAGTTCCCGGCGTCATTAGGAATGCCGTTTCCTTCTGATGTCCAATTGTAGGGTCAATTCCAGCTGTCGTTTACGACCCTGTGATTGGTGGTTTGGAACAGTCAGTAGAGATTAGAGGAAGGGAAAAGGGTTCTCAGGCCACCTGGTAAATTGTTTTATTGCACCCTCAAAGAAGTCGCCACCAGCTCCAAGGGTTTAGGACTGATAATCCATTTTTCAGCCTTACAGTTTATATAAAAACTGTACAATAAACAGAAATATCATCCATCAAAAGCAATAGTCCTTATCACGCCCGACATATCGCTATGTCAACTTTAGCGATTAGAGTTGTAGAATTTGAGCCAGGTCATTGGAAAAAAAAGTCTTAATCTAAATTAAAATTTTTTAATGTACTTAATTGTATGAAAATGGCGTAACCAATCTTTCCCATATTTGTTTTATGTCGAGATATTGATGAGATGAGTTGATCTGCCAAGTGGCTTGGTAATTGGTGCTAAAACGGCTGAGATATTGACGGGCGAAATTAAAATTTTAACATGTAAGATGCAACCAAAGCCAAACTAAAAATAAACACACATGAAAATAGCAGACACAAAAACCTTTGGTCTGCGGTTAGAAAATGGCTGCAGACTAATTGAACCCCCACTGAAAATTCACACGGTGACCCAAAAGATCATCTCTGACTGAACTAAATTAAGCATAATGAGAGAAATAATAATACAAGAAAAAGTGAAATTAATTACCTCTGCCTCAAAAGGACTCTCAAATAGAAGAACATTTTACCACCTATTTGCACATACTAATGATAGAATCATGGTAAAAATTTATTCTTATCATAAGAATGGCACTGTAAAATTAGGCAAATAATGCATTCACCTTAATAATCAAAGTAAACAAGAGGAAATCAGCCTTACTTAAAACCTGACTTATAACTTATAAGGTACAATGCTGGTCAGGTGATTTACAATTTAAATGTACAATTTCAACAATAATCAGCAAATGTGTCATAGATATATTTAGGGATAGACTGAGGTAAAATTATACCATTCACACAAGGCTTAAGTTCACGCCTGTGTGAAAAATAAATAAATAAATAAATAAATAGAAAGCTAAATAAAAACATCACAGACAGTCCCTGAACGTTGCATAACCCCGGGTGTTGTGTACAAGATATTTTGCTCATTGCATTTATGTTTAAGTAGGAGTTGAAATACTAATGTTATGAGTTGGGCAATGGGAAGGATGAGAACAAAGCTGGCGGTGTACTGTGGAGGGGTCTCTCTGCGTTCACGGGGAGACTCCAGGGAGGGACAGGGGAACGCTCATGTGGGAAGCCCCAATGGGAGGTGATGAGCAGGGACTGCCAGAAAACATGCAGCGGTTCCATCTCTTTTTATTGTTCCGATGTGGTCGCGTCTGTGAACTGAGAGGAGAACACACTCATCTGCAAACCTTTGTTCCGCTCATTGTTTCAATTTCATTTGAATTAGATTGTGAAATTATCCATAGCTAATATTTGCCTACCAAAAAGATTATAATACAATAAAAGATTATTATGACAATAAATTAAAGTTCAGGAAAGATAAAATCAAGAACATCCATCAAAATAGCAACTGTACTTCAGCTCAGTATATGTATTTATATGTACTTCAGCTTCCAAAGAAAGCTAGATAAAATAAATATAAATGAATTCTTAGCACCATAGCAAAATTACATCTTAAAGCTGGAGTATGTAACTTTTATTTTGAAAAATGTCTGGGAACCATCATGCTTAGTTGGTAGCAATCATATAAAGTTCTGGGAGAAATCCAGCACCATACACTATGTTTATGCCCTCAAATTCTGTATTCTAAAACCAACAAGTTTTCAAAAAAGTGGCTTAACCATGACTACATCGCGGACCAATCAACTGTGAGATTGACCTTGCCAGTAGCAAGTTCACCAGCAAGACATTTCACAGTGACCCGCTACACTGGCGCTATTTCACGAAAATAAAAATAAAAGTTAGTTAGTTCTTGGAAGAAGGGTGTGCTTACTAATGTTATATGTCGTTAGCTCGAACTGGCTACGCGGCTATAAGTTACCAGATAAGGCCTTGTTCTAACGCTACAAACGCAGTGTTATGCAACAACTGTGCAACAAAAGAAACGATTTTGTTGTTTTACCTGGAATTTTAGATGACATTTTTACTGTAAAATACCAATCTGTAATCCTTAAATTGTATCTAGCAGACTTTCACGTTCACAACGAAGTCTGTGGGGTGGGGGTGTGTCTCTTTTTTTGTGGGCAGGGCCAAGAATGTTGTGACAACAAATGTTGGAAAAAACATAATCTAGCTTTAATGGTAACACTTTACAATAAGGGAACACACCTCATGCCTGAATTAATGCATGACTCATCATGATTTCATCATGATTTAATGCATGAATTAATGCATGATGTATCATGAACTCTGTGCGGTTCAATATTAATAAATGATCAAGGCATTATTAGTTCATGTGATTACTGTACACTTAGTGTATCATCAGTTAATGAACATTAACTCACAGTTAAGTCATACATTAAGTAACATGTCATCAAAGTAGCTGCAAACCAGTTAGGTAGACAAAAGCTTCTCAGACCATCAGTGGTGGATTTATCCATTTTGGGGCCCCCAAAACTCTTCCTGACAGTGTGCTGACAAAGCTCTTTTAAAACAACAGAAATTCAGATTTTTATAAATCACCCATTTTTATAACAACCCCCCCCATTGCTTGTGCATATTAGGAGACAGGATCTGTGTGGCTTACAATATCACATGTTTTATGTTATTTTAATTTAATTTATCTTAGGAAATGTATGATTTGTCATTATTTATCAATATTAGCCTATTTGCAATATTCAATCATTCAGACTAATAAGCTGCTGGGTGAACCCTACGCCTACTTCTAATATGTTTCTACTAAAACTATGGTGCTTTAGTCATATTTTCAACCCAGTTATATCATAATACAGAATAATCAATCTGTGATTTTACTTGACACAATAACAAACATATAGTATTGATGTTCTACTTATTGTACAGCCAACAAAAGACTCTGGTTGGTCAACATATGACTTACTCAACATATGACTCTGATTAGGGAACGGGTACAATAATGATTAATCTAGCCTACAATTACACGCATGCTAGGACCGTGAAAATAGGAAAAATAAAAATAGGAAGTGAATCTACTATCTACTGATTGGAGGCTAAGGAAATTATTAAAAGCGTTTTTATTTTTTACAATCCAGATAACCTGTTTGTGACTTTTGTCGCCTTTAGCTTTCCGTATACAAAAACCACAACCGTAATATACGGTAGTTCGAACTTCCATGAAAACGAATAAAATCTATTAGACAGACAACAGGCGCTCGTTGAATGAATGGAAGTCAGTGGAGTTTTTACACTGAAACGGGTCATTATCAGACAGACGAAATGAAGTTTCCCTTTTCTTTTTAGATTATGGCTATGTTGTCATGGCCCAGTACTACTACTTACAACCCGTTATGATTGTGACTATCCAACGAAAACCAACTTTAAAACCGGCTAGCGCCGGGCAGATGCGTGTCATTCTAAGCATACGTTATGTAACTTTAGTTGCTAAGCTAACTGAAAAAACGACATGAATGTTACTTAAATTCCGGTAAGTAGTTTATGTAGCTAGTTAGCTCATTGTAAATGCGTTCAATGTTGGCTATGTTTGCAAAAAAATCGACGTAGCAGCGAATCAATCTCAGACACAAATAGCTAGCAAGCTAGCTGCTATGAGGCCTACTATAACTTGTAATTTTGCTTGCTGGCTTGCCAATGTCAAATTTATTTAGGCTAGTTCAATGGCATTAGTATTAGAACACACAGGGATTTGCATATTGCTGCTAACTGTAACAGTAGCTAGTTAGGCAAATGTTAAATTGCATAATTCCCTTAGAAATTTCCTTTTCGGAGTAAAATTTGTATGTATCTAACGTTACCCTGTCATGTGAGCTCAGGACTGGACTTATTTAAATAATTTGATTTTGCGAGGAGCATGTACAGTAGCCTAACTTAGTTATCCTTCAGTTGCCACCAGACATATATATATATATATATATATATATATATATATAGAAATATTGAACTGAATTAGATTCAACTACTTTACGTGATGTCGTAATAAACCTACATGTAGTTCAACCTTTTCATACTGATTTCTGTCAGCTAGTCATCGTCACGTGTTCAAGAAGACCAACCAGAGTAATCTCCGATGAGTAAAACAACAACTAGCTTTGTATCGTGTCAACTATAATCACGCATTGATTATTATTCTTATATATTGTGGATATAACTAGTTTTAATATATGACTGTTAACCTTTTAGTTTTGGTAGAAAAAGGCAGGGGTTTCTAAATTATAGCCAAAGCGGAAATTGAGAGGTGCAGTGCAATGGAAGCCATATTGGTTGCTGTAACTTCGGCAATAGAAGCAAGCAGTTGAGTCCGTTCAATATCATAGTGTTCAGTGTATTGCCCACTTTTTTTTGGTGTCTATCTGAGTGCCATTCTAGTTTTGATTTGTAAATGATCTTCTTTTAACAGTAGGGTCGTGGGAGATATGGCAGGACATGGAGGAGGCGGAAATGGGTTTTGGGGATTTTGAGGTATCAGAGGCAATGGCCAGTTCTGAGACTGGTGAAGACTACTCCCAAATTTTGAAGACACGTTCGTCGGGGGACCACAACAATAAGTGATCAGTGGCGTTGCCACTGCTGGATACACACATTTCATTGTTAACCACAGCAGGAGCTTTATTGATCCTAACAGTGGGGGACATACACAAAATATAGAGAGGGCTAAGGGGATTTATAAAAATCAGATATGGTGACAGAGGAAATGGGAGTGAGGTCCTTTTGAATGTCTTAAATTGTGTTCCACATGTATAATTAATAAAACATTGATGTTCTATTTGGACGACTTTTGACTGGTTTATTTTAATATTAGGTTTTCAAGGGTGCAGAAATCATTGAGCTATTTATTAAGTAATAGTGATGTGATGATGGGGTAATCATTACTATATGAAGAATTGTGTGTGACTTTACTTTAAGGGTCACAATTCATTGAACTCATAATTAAGTAATGATGAACTCATGGTTAACAAATGCTTGCCTCCTATCAATCTACATTAAGTAATCATTTACAAATTAGTATCATGCCATGACTTTACTTAGAGGGACACAAGTCAGCCAAGTACTTAGGAAGTAATGGTGATTGCATGTGTGAAATAATGATGAAATTTAATGATAAATGGTGAACTTACAATTTACACTCAGTATCCACTGTATTAGGAATACCTACCTAGTACTATCTAATGTTCTGTTGCTGCAGCCCATCCCTTTCAGGGTTCAACATGTGTATTCAGTGATGCCCCTCTGCTCACCACTGTTGTTAATTATAATTTTTTTGGCCTTTCTGTTAGCTTGAATGTGTCTGGCCATTCTTCTCTGACCTCTCTCATTAACAAGGTTGTTTGTGCTCTCAGAACTGCCACTTGATATTTTTGGGGTATCACACTCAACCCCGACCCAATTTTTCCAACAAATAGCGTATATATTAACCTTGAGTATTGGTAACTATATAATTGAAAAATAAGTACAAAGTACTCATTCTCTAAAACATGAATGGCTGTCATAATCCACACACATTGACTCCATATTATTTACAAAGATCACCATCAAGTCTATTAAACGTGATGTTTTTATGACACATTAGAGATGGGCCTACTATAGGGTTTGCCCAGAAGCATAGTCTGAATGACTGAATATTGGCAAATATAGACTATAAATACTAATTATGCACTTTCTAAGATAAATTAAAATAACATAAAGCATTTGATATTACTGTCACCATTTTCACAGGTAAATGTTAGATGGGGCTTAGAAGCCACACTGGCAGAATTTTTGTTTTAAGCGAACAGCTTTGTCGGCGTTTTTTCTGAGTTTTAGCGGCCCCGATATAGATAAATCCACCACTGATGGTCTGAGAAGCTTTTGTCTACCTAACTGGTTTGCAGCTACTTTGATGACATGTTACTTAATGTATGACGTAACCCCTTAGTGCAGATAGTCTATTTTGTCTCGCATGCGAGACAGTTTTACGCAACTGAGACACGCGTTGCTCCTGCAGCCAAACTATTAGTGGAAAACCCAAACGCGGTATTTTAACTTTATTGGTAGACGATTCGCGACGATTTCTGGCCAATGCGTAGTTTCTAAGTGTCACTATCTTTCCGTAGCAAGTCCATTTAACAAGCACTCCCCACCCAGCCTATACCTACCCATGCGTGACATAGTGGGCAATAGCGTCTATGTTGGGAGTTCATAAATATATGTATTCATCATATAGTATCAGAATTCCGTCCAGCAACCAGATAAACCCACCAATAGCCCGACCGTATGCAAATACAGCGGTGCAAATCGCTGCTCAATCAATACCGACATAAACAAGTGAAATCATACAATGCCATTCTACTATCAATATCTGCTATTAAATATGGAATTCGTGTGCAATCCTCCCGTGGATTTAAGCGTAGATATGTCCCTTTCAAGATTCCGTGGTCATTTATTGTCTTGGACAATCCGTTTGAAAAATACACAGCGCATTGGAACACTATTAGACAAACGAAACTAGCTCTGCGTAACCCCCCCTTCCTGATTGCACAGTCGTGACGCTTTCAATTTTATTCTGGTTTGATCGACAATTGTTTTATCCAATAGAAGGCACGACAAGCTTCCCAAAAGTAATTTACATGTGTAATTGAAAACTTGGATTAACTATTTAAGGGCGAGCGTAACTGCAATACTTGTTATATCACGACAATTTTACGCACACATGCGCAGATGACGCATTTGGTTTGACGCATTTGGTATTACGCGATAAAACTGCGCGCAACTTTGAATTGACTTTTTAGTAGTTTTCACCCGAAGTCAGTCAGAAGAGGACAACAACAGAGATTCTTCTAATCCCTGTAGCATAGATTCTGTGGAAGAGGTGCCTATCAATATGGGGAAGATATCCTCCTCGACATGTAAGTATTACTGCTTGTAATATTTTGATTATATACATTCGTTTTTCCACTGTGCTATATTTGCGTTTTTTTTGTATTTGCATCGGTCGTAATAGACCACTGTTAGCCTGCTAATAATGCTGAACATATTTGAAAACACACTTTTTCAGACTCCACCTTGAATAACTACATGTATAAGGCAAATTATATAGTACGTTCTTTCCGTTTATGTTTTATTTTCTATTTGGTTTAGCTATCTCATAGCTTAGAATGTATAGCTGACTGTATTCGGTTGATGACTAGCGATAGCTTCTACGTTGTGAGAAAGTAGCACTTTCGTGACTTTGCTTCGTAGATTGTGTCTATGACCTTCAATATGCACTTATTGTACGTCGCTTTGGATAAACGCTTCTGCCAAATAACTGTAATGTATTGATACTATTGTGTTCGTGCCGTTCCCGTAGTGGCTCGTGGTGGCCTGCTTTGTTAGAATTCATAGCATTCACAATGAAATTGAGTATTTTAGCGCTGTTCTGTTTGGTTGCTCAGTCGTACGTTATAAACTGCTCAAAAAAAGTTCGGAAACGTTATTTCGGTCGATTATTCCTCCCCTTTAATAATACCAATTGGTATTGTATTTTATATCGTTGGAAAGCCTGATTAGTCACCTTTACAACGAGGTACAACTTGATCGTGCATTCGTGGAATGAGCAACACAGCTAACCGTGTGGGTAGCGGCCCAAAAAAATGTGCCAAAATCCCCTGCAATATTCTTCTGTTGGTATTCAGTCTCGTTTTGAGTTGCTTGGTGGACTGGATGATTGCACTCTCCCACAGTAATAAGGAAAAAACAACACATATTGGCCATTTTTACACTTTATTCATTTTACACTGTCAGGGACCTCAGTAGCGTGTGGAAGATCCATACGCAGCCACAACAGCTTGGCACCTCCTCCTCCTCATGCTGGTCACCAGCCTGGTCACACACTGCTGTGGGATGGCATCCCATTCCTCGGTGCCAATCAGGTGCCAGTCACACACCTGTGACTGGCATACACCTGCCAGCACTTGAAGCTCAAAACGAGAGTGAATACCAACAGAAGAATATTGCAGGGGATTTTGGCACATTTTTTTGGGCCGCTACCCACACGGTTAGCTGTGTTGCTCATTCCACGAATGCATGATCCTTACAAGTTGTACCTCGTTGTAAAGGTGACTAATCAGGCTTTCCAACGATATAAAATACAATACCAATTGGTATTATTAAAGGGGAGGAATAATCGACCGAAATAACGTTTCCAACCTTTTTTTGAGGAGTTTATTTTATGCCTCGATTTGCCGTGAAGCTAGAACATTGGTAGTGTTTTCCGATATTATTTTATTGTATTGTAATTTCTTTGTGCATAATGTACTCTATGGGGTATTAGTATATCCATGGGTGATGCTTTTCACTTAGGGAATGGAAAATATGTATTCAAATGTACTGTGTCCAGATGTGTGCAAGATGAATGTAAAATAAATAAATAAAATAAATAAGCAACAGTTGTGAAACACACTACAGAGTAATGCCATCCTAGAGCACGCAACAAAATATAACATAATGTAGCATACAGAAGAAAGTGTTTACTGAAGTACAAGAGTGAATGATTTCATATTTAGCTGTGTGTACCACAGTGTTATAATGCTTCTGCATTATGTAATTTGTTCCTATAACATGCTTGACCCTCCACCTCTGCCACTCCAGCAGTGCCCTCTACTGTTCAGAGTGAAGCCACTGCAGGACCAGATCCTTACAGCATACTGAAGACCGTGCCATTGATGAGTGCATGTTGCCCACGAAGGCACCGCACAGGATGAAGCAGTTTATGAAGGATAATGGTGAAAAAATGGCACACTTGGCATCAAACACTGAACTGAAACTGTGCAATATCAATGTTTTCATCCATTAAGTGATCGTAAGGTAAAATGTATATGCTTTCTAAAGGACAAAAGGCTTTTTAATAATTTCTCGGAGAGGTTTTGGGTAGGTTATTGGACACCTAGATATCCACCCCCCTGTACTGATCCAAAATAATTCCCACATGAAAATGATAAAAAGGTGAGTTAAATGAGTCAAAACGGTTGATTTGCACTGAAATGTATGATTAGTTTATGATTTACAGCTATTCACATTTTAGCCAATTTGGATAGGTTTGGAGACCCTGGGTACATCAGGCTACACTGCTTACATTTCGTGTCATAGATCTTTAGTAGTTCTGTATATCACCCTGCGATTATTGAATGCTTGTGGACAAGGAGTTTATGATCCAGGAAATGTGTAGTTTTACCTGTTTCACTTATGTAGCTCTCAGTATTTTGAAGAAATATGTTTTGTTATGCTTTTTTTTGAAAAGTTTTGCTTGCATTTCCGGAACTTTATTTTGACTTAAATTATGAAAATAAACAAATCTAAGTTTGTACAAAAAAGGGTACACCGGTTTTGTTTCATTTAAGCCATTTACCAAGTTTATGTGATGCTCACACCTGGAGTTATAAAGCCTTAAACAGAGTACCCCCATGATTTACCAAATATGCCATCTGCACTAAGGGGTTAACTATGAGTTAATGTTCATTAATTGATGATACATTAAGTGTACAGTAATCACATGAACTAATAATGCCTTGATCATTTATTAATATTGAACCGCACAGAGTTCATGATACATCATGCATTAATTCATGCATTAAATCATGATGAAATCATGATGAGTCATGCATTAATTCAGGCATGAGGTGTGTTCCCTTATTGTAAAGTGTTACCGCTTTAATTTAGGCATACAACAATAATTACTTGCATTTATATATCCCCTTTCACTAGTGATGGGAATTAGTTTTCCGTGATCACTGAAATGGGTGGAGTTGAACCAATAAATCTTTTGATTGGTGCAAACAGGTGTGTGATTAACAGTACATGATAACTCTACCTGTTATGGAGTTCAAGATGCTTCACTCCACCATCACTTTAGTACTTTTCACCAAATGATCTCAAAGTACTTGTGGAGAGGTAACTCATAATGGCCAGATCAGCAATCACATACATAGGCCTCCAACCAAACACTAAGCAGTTGAAGTGTGATGACCAGTATTTAAATGAGTAAAATTATGCATTAGCTTAATTAAGCCATTTATCAAACAAAGACTGAGTGGTGTAACTACAAGGTGGAGCCAGATACCAACCATATTGGATTGCAGGGGCACTTCTCTTACAACATTTTCTGTGGAAGAAAAATAACTTTTGGGTGTCTGTAGGCAAACAAAAGGAAGGATTGTGAATTCAAAATCACTGCCCTCTCACTCAGAAGTGTAGTAGTTCTCAAGCATTGCAGTGGCAAGCTCATCTGTCTGACAAACAGAATTTCCAGATCGGAATGATGAGCTCTGTTAAACACGGGGGAGCTTAGATGCCCGGTCGGGGTGTTGTCCTCTGTCCGCCTTAAGGGGTATAGGGAAAATATCTGAAAACAGACCCAGGCCTGAAATATATCCCCTCTAATCATGCTTTACCGGAGGATCTGAGACCGCCGATAGAGATAACGGTATGCGAATCCAGGCGCTTACAAAGATCTGAGAGCTCTGAGCATCAGAAGAGGAGAGTGGCGAGAGCACGTTGCACCATGTTTAATCTGTAGAGTTTTCCAGAAACATCACAGGCTGGGTTGTTTGATTGCAGAAGTGGTGCCCACACCCTCCTAAGTGCCCGCAGGTAATCACGGAGGGATGAGACAGGTCAATACAGTGGAGTCAAGACTCTGAGTTTGCTAGTTTTGGTAGCACCAAAGTGCTTAATATCAGTCATTGAATGGCTAGAGTCTGAACAAATAAAGATTTAAATTAGCTGTGGATTCAAAGGCACCCTTCAGAGTTCAGACTATGAGTGAGACACTAAAATTAATGCCCGTGCAAGACACCCTCTTCTTGAATGGATTTTGTGAAAACTCAGAAGTGAGACAATGCAGTGGTATGACTTTTCTTTGCCAGCTGTGTCAGGACTCTAGACCCCTTCAATCAGAGCAGCTGGAGAGTGAAGATGAGTGAAGAATTTGGAGAGGAAAGTGATCACCACAACTTTCCGAACTTGCGAGAGAATTGACGAGGTTTGGAAAATTCGCCAGTTCATTAAAAATGATCTAATTGGGCTGTAAAAGCAGTGCAATGAAACGTGTTGTCTTTTAGAAGACAGGTTTTTATGTTTTTAAGTAACACTGATCAGACCCTTGATGTGGAGTTTCGCTGCAGACATGGGGAAAGTTTGTATCTGGTGTTTGCATCAACCGAAAGTTTACGCTGCTTCGAGTGTGTGGATATCGGGCACGAAAGGTTTGCGTGTCCACATAAGACCCAGCCACGGGAGGGAGATACCGGTGAAGACAGGCAAGAGGTGAGACAAGATGGGGATAAGGGAAATGGGAAAGCCACTACGGAGGTGAATAATGGTGGCAGAGAACAATAGGAGTGGTAAATACGGTAAAGGAAATAATTTTCAGAAGAAAGACATTTCGGTTTCGGAAGAGGGGGAGCAGGTAGAATTAGGAATTGAGAAGCAGACAGAACCAGAAACTGTAGTTTGTCAGCATACGCTGATGACATTACTGTGTTGGTGAAGGACGGGGAGGACATACAGGCATTGGAGGACAGCCTCTGAGTGTATGAGGGTGCTTCCATAGCAAGGGTGAATTGGGGGAAAAGTAAAGCATTAGCATGTGGTTCATGGAGGGAGGGGTCCCTGCCTCAACTGCCAGGAGGCTTGTACTGTACTGTATCTTCCTATACAATAAGGAGGACAGGAGTTGATTGACTTGGAAAGCAGGGTGGCAGCCTTTAGGCTACAGGCAGCTCAGAGGCTCCTCTATCAGTGGGAGATATGCATGCGCACTGCTGAGAAGTGCAGGTGGCATGGGGCTGGATGTACAGCTGTTTTTGATGACACTGGGCAGCCGTAACACCACAGGGCTCGCAGAGCTCTATGTGGCTGTGTTGAAGGCATGGCATCTGCTGAAGTTCTCTCGGGAGGATGGTCTGCAGCAAGGACCGTGGGTGTGAGAGAAACCGATTCTCCACAACCCTGTGATCATATCAGAGCCATTGAGGTCAGTCACCCTGCAGCGGTGGTTTGTGGAGGCAGGCATCAGTAAGCTGGCTCACCTGTGTCAACCAGGGGGTGCAGTTTGGTCACAGTCCAGAAACTAGCAGGTTGCACAGTGGTACAGTCCATTAGAGTCCTGGAGAGGATTCTGGGGGATGTAAGGCAGGTTTTTTCTGGGCTGGAGAGGGGAGTGATCAATCAGGCACCAGAAGGGGAGCTCCCGGAGTTCCTGATAGTTTGTGTGACAGCAGTGGTAGAGGAGTGGCAGGAGGGGGGAGGGAAGCTTTTATCCTTGAAGTCTCTGTGTTTGGGGAAGTTTCAGGGTGTGAAGGGGAAAAACTTGTATGCAGTGTGCATGAAGGTCAGGCACATGAGAGTGCTATGGGGGGAAAAAAGAGTATCAGTGGCAGGAGGAGCTAGGTGACCAAACAATGGCTGGGTACAGGTGGAGGGTGTTGTACAAGACCCCCATCCCTAAGAGGACTGGGGATCTGCAGTAGAGGGTTTTGCATAGAGCGGTGGCCACTGGGGGGGGTGAAGGATGTCCATTTTGTACATGCCAGGAAACTGTGTCACACCTCTTTGTGGTTGCGAGAAATGTTTATGTTATTGAAAACAGTGTGTTTGCGGCTGGGGGTGGTTTTTTCTGTGGGGGACTTTGTTTGTGGACCAAGGTACAGTTTCCTGCAGCGCTACAGGGTGGTACTGTTAAATCTTTTATATGTTCAGGCAAAACTGGCGATGTGGGTCACACGCAGGAACATGCTGCGAGGTAGTGGGTCTACAGATCCGCTGCAACTGTTTGAGGGTTATGTCTCTGCTGAGAGGTAGTGGGTCTACAGATCCGCTGCAACTGTTTAAGGGTTATGTCTCTGCCTTAGGGTAGAATTTGAGTATTTTAAAATGATGCATGATGTGGAAGCATTTAAAATAATGTGGTTTATTGGGGAAGCTGTTTGTGTGGTAAACGAAGAAGAGATGGAGACGTGTTTAAGTTGAATGTGGGAGTTGAGCGTGATTGGCTTTGTAAATAGGGGAGTGGGATAGGTTTTAGGGTGATTGTGGGGTAAGGTTTTGTGTTTCAATAAAGGGACATCAAAAGTCAAAAGTCTCGCTCTCTCTCCCTCTCTCTCTTTTTTTCTCTCTCTCACTCTCTTTCTCTTTTTGTTTAAGGACGTACAACAGCATACAGTATTCACTTTTCTTCTTAATATGTATGGATATGTTATCACAGGAAGAATGAAATTTACAAAACGTGATAAAATCCCCAGCCTTCTGGAACCCAGACAGAAAGAGCAAAAGCTGTGTGTGTGTGTGTGTGTGTGTGTTTGTGTGTGTTTGTGTCTGAGTAAGTGAGCGAGAGAGAAATAGAGAGATGGAAAAGAGAGAGATCCCCCACATTGCTATTGGGGATTTCTCTCGCATCTCTGAGCAAATTTAACAAAGTCAGGTCATTGAGTTTATTCTGTGAGTCAAAGGACAAATGCTGACTGAAACTCTGATTGAAATTTCTTGAAGAAAGAGCTTGATACACAAGAATACTGTATATAAGGGCCTTATTTGTGTATTCTTGGTAAACACCCTTCCATGCAGCACCATTAATCTTGCTCTCACTCTCTAAAAGTATTCGAATCACCTTCAAAAAAATATCGTATTTCAATGCATTTCCATGTATTTCCAGAAACCACATTATTCACCTTTTCTATGGTTTAGCAGCATATGCAAAAAAGTAATTGCTTATACCCAGAAAAGCATATTTTGCTGATCGTTCGTGACTGGTAGAGTATAACCGCTACATAGCTGGTGTTAAACATTGGCACATCATGCTGGTGGCTGTTTTATACCTTTTACATAGACTCATTTTACATTACTGTGTGGTGAGGAATACTTTATTCAGGCTGTAGGTGTGTCACTATAGCATAACATACAGTTATGTTAAAAAGTAAGTACACCCTCAAACAGTCAGTTTTTTTGACATATCTGAACACAAGTTTATTTAATTTAAATTTCAATCGTATTGATTGATTAAGGTAAACTAATTCAACAAATGATGCTAAAAAAGTAGACTTTGGAATCACTTAAGCAATTGAAATGAACATAAATGCTAATTCCTTGAGCAAAAATTAAGTACACCCCTACCTTCACCATTAAATATATTGATTAAAATGAATGTCTGGTGCACAAAACAGGTGTAAATAATTGTCCAATTATGCTTCTAAGTTCTATGCTTACATAAAAACAGACAATTGGTCTGGTTTGGACCTAACCATCGAGGTGTGTGCTAACATATCATTCCTAGGTCAAAAGAGCTAGCCCTGAGAAAAAAGATGATTGATTTTCATGAGACTGGGAGGGGTTACAAAGCCATTTCAAAGTGGTTTGAAGTACATCATTCAACTGTTCGACACATCATATCCAGATGGAGAAAATTCCACATCGCTGGAAATCTACGTAGGACAGGCCGTCCCACCAAATTCACCCCAAGAGCTGACCAAATGATGCTCCTAGTCTCCAAAAACCCAAGGGTAACATCTAAAGACCTACAGACTTCACTTGCCACAGTTAACGTGAAAGTGCATGAGTCAACAATCAGAAAGAGATTGCACAAACTTGACCTACATGGGAAGATAGGAAGGAAGAAGCCCCTACTCTCCAAAAATAATATAAAAGCATGACTGAACTTAACAACATCTGGATGAAGTTCAGAACTACTGGGACAATGTACCTCTGGACTGATGAGTCAAAATTGGAGTTGTTTGGGCGCAATGCAAAATGTCATGTTTTTGGCGAAGATGCAACACTGCCTTTGAGCAGAAGTACCCCATTCCAACTGTGAAACATGGTGGAGGGGGTCTTAAGATTTGGGGCTGCTTTGCTGTTTAATGGCCTGGTAAACTTACCATAATAGATTCAACCATGAATTCAACTTTATACCAGACCATTCTTGAGGAGAATGTGAGGCCATGAGTTCAGATGTTGAAACTGAAAAGGTCCTGGATCCTCCAACAGGAGAATGATCCTAAACATACAAGCACATCTACTACAGAATGGAGTTAAGGAATGGCTAAGTCAAAGTCCAGACCTCAATCCTATCAAAATGCTTTGGGGGGACTTGAAGCAGGCTGTGCATTCAAGGAAGCCCTCTAACATCACACAATTAAAGCAGTACTGCAAAGAAGAATGGCTGAAAATTTCTCCCAGTCGATGTAACAGACTTGTAGTCAATTGGAAATGCCTAGAAGAGGTTATTGCTGTCAAGGGGGGCAACACCAGTTATTGAAGCCAGGGGTGTACTTACTTTTAACTCACAAGATAATTGCACTTCTGTTGATTTCTGATAAGTAAATCATTTAAAAGCATCACTTCTTTGTGTCCTTTGTTAAATTAGACATCATTTAACAGTAAAAAGCATTGGAATAAGGATCAAATATCCATGTGTCCAAATATTTCTAAAAAGACACTTTGTTTTCTGGGGGTCATGTTAAAAGTAACAGTCATGTTAATTTTTAACACGACTATGTTAAATTCATCCCCGACTAGTCCCACCTATTAACATGTCCAATCCCAATGGAAAGCAGTGGAGTGTGTATGAGTATAGGCATGTAAAAGAGTATGCGATATCCAAATGGTATTTTATCTAATTTTAGCTTGAGTTTTTGCGTGTGTTTATATGCACGCATTAAACGAAATGCAGCCTTCAAGGAATGCTGACTCATAAAAGCTCTTGATGCCGCAAACATAAAAAAAAACTTGCTGTTTAATTTCAGCTGCGTGTTCACATTAAAGGTGAAAGTATGCCGTGAAAGCGACGCCTATCCGCAAGCACTGGGATTTAAAGGTATCAAACAGTCAAACTTCTGTTATCTGTGAGCAGCTAGCGGGAAAGAGGTCTCCTGCCAGGCCTTATTTGTGATATTCAAGAACAAGCTGCAGAGGCAGAAAATATTCCGTATATAAACCTGGCACAAAACAAATACTGATCAATGCAAGCAGAGTGGAAGTTAAGCTGTGCTGTTCCAAGCGGGAGCATTGTTTTCCTGCTCGGTAGGAGTCTCCCGAATGAAACGCTGTCTAGGGGAAAAGGGCACAGATGTGTGTAAACTCTCACGCTGTTAGCGATGGTTGGTATGTGATTGGACTCAGTTTATGAGAGGCACGGGGGTCCAGCAGATGGAGTAATATAGAACCTCTAGTCTGTTTTGCAGGGGTGACCCACCTTAGTCCTGGAGAGCGACGTGGTCCACTGTTTGTTTTCACCACAAATTCCAGCAACTAATTCATACCCACGAACCCATATCATGTGGCAGCTGAGCTTCCCTGCCCCCTAGTGGGTGTTGTTCTCTCTGTCGCCCATGGCGACAGGAAGTGAGACGTGAGGAAGAGTGTACACTAGTGTAGTTGACGCGGTTTAACATTATATTCGCAATGACCTGCAGTGGCAACGTGCTTTAGTATTAAGCTGATCAGAGTTATTTGGCACGTTAAGTAACTGAGTGGCTTAGCTACGCTCAGAGTGAAGAACGTACTTAATGTGTTGCTCAGTTTCGCTCACTCTGAGCCGCCCAGAGCTTAGCTGAGCACTTTTGGATGTGGATCAGAGAGGAACAATACGGAAGTACATAATTAGCTATGGACCCAAGTTTTCGGTCTACTGGGGTTGAGAGGAACAAAACGTGCTTTTGTTTGCCGCACAAACCATATGCGTCTAGTTTTATATAGCATTAGCTATAGGAAATGGTAAGTTAGCGATAATGCTAAGTTGATGCTACAGCTAACAACTGACAAGACTAAACTTAAAATAAGTGAATTTTCCAAACTCAAACGGTTGTTGACAGTTGCTCAGCGCTCACATATAGCAGACCGTTAAGTGATTCAAAAATCCACTCAGTGATCACTCTGAGCATTCTCACCGTGAGCGCTCAGTTATTTAACGCGCCCAGCGTGGCTCTGTGCTTTATTCTGTATTTTTCGTTCTCAGGTCCAATGTGTTGTTCTGTGGGCTCGTCTGAACAGCATATGGTGAGAGATGGACAAACATGGCATCTTGGACAACCGGTAACTTACATCACATCAAAATGCCATTAAGGACTGAGCTCACTCTATAGATTTCGGTTTAGCCTAGGATATTGAGTTAAGCCCAGGGGGGGGGGTCTTTGCAGAGCTCCTGTTCACAGAAAATGACTGATTATTGTACTTACCCTTGAGAAAGACATTGATTAAATGGCTCATTGGCTTCACTCCTCTCCATTTTTTTAATTTCTCGGTAATGTTGCAATGACAGTGTCCTATTTTATGGTGCTGAAATGTAACATTATATATTAAATATCACATATTGGTTTGAGTCATGCTGCCTACAGTACTGCCCATTCAATGAGGTCTCATAGTAGGAGATGTTCTTCATTCTTGGAGATGTTGCCTGACTGGCTCCAGTGCTTTGTTGATGAGGAGAATAATTTCATAGCCTACTTTGTTACCGTGAAGTCAGTGAATAGAAGCTAGATCATATATTTTTTATTAAAATCCTTGAAACTGCAGAGTAATTCTGTGCTGTAAGTGTGCAACTTTAGGTGCTGTAAGTGTGCAACTTTAAGGCTTGGAGGTGTGGGTTGTAAGAAAAAAAACACCTGGGATTGTACTGTACAATTAATTCCCAGACGATTAATGTACAAAGTCAAACTATTTTCTTCCGCATATTGGTGAAACAGTGTGGATATATCGCAGTAGATAGTCTAAGCTAAAAACTAAATTCCAATACAGATTAAGGCATATCTTTTGATGTCCAACAGACATTTGCTACTGTTTAGTTTGCTTGGCAGCGTTAATGCTATAGCTGACTAAAGGATCATATCAGGCAGATAGGTTAACCTGCACAGTGATTCAATTATCTGATACAAATTGATTTCCACAAAAGTCAACAGTTACCTGCCAGTGAACAGCATGATGAGCAGAGTCCATCTGATAAGCAATCATTTGAATCCCATCTCCCACACCATGGGCTGCTGTAACCACATCTATACGATAACCCCGGGCTTTTAAAACACATCATCTGCTATCTTTATGGATACATTGGCACCTCATTTATGCGTATTTACTGCACCGATCTTCATCCTGAATAACTTTCTGTATCTTTAAAAGGCAACTTCCGCGTCACCAATCCAATCTGAACACCCCAGAGACGTGTCACCGCTCATTTCGCACCACGGCACAACGCTGATCAATTCAGAACAGAGCATTCCGAATATTCACAAGCATTCAGCATCTATGGAAGAAAGCCAGATATGTGTGTCTTGTCAGTGTGAGTCTTTAAAAAAATAAATAAAATCTACTCTCTTTTATAAATATGCTAATTTGGTTTTTAAATAAGGGTAGCGCTGGCCATCAGGAGTGATGCGCGGATGTGCACGTTCCAATGCAAGAGAATAGACTGGACTGTGCTTCAGGAAGACTTGAAATGCTGAGGAGGGTTTATCACAAGAGCAGATCAAAGTGCAGCGCATCTTCTGCTTTTAAGCACTCGTCCGTGCGGCTTTAATAAGCCGGTCTGCCGAGAAGACACTTCACCCAAAAAGCCAATAGCGGTTCACTGCAGTAAACCTTCCGCAAACTTGATAATGATGCGTCTGCAACTGTAGCCCTGGATGGTTCTTTTTTTTTTTTTTTTCCCAGAAAGGAAATGCGTCCTTTATTCAATACCGCCCACATGGACTTTAATGTATTTCGGAGCACGTGGCTTGTGGAGCCAGAGGCCTTCTGCAGGTGTCATGGCAACAGCAGATTTTGATACTTCTCTTCGCCAGACCGAGAGCAAACACATAAGAGCGATGTTTGAACAACCGGAGCTACAATTAATTCAAGAGTCATTCGTAATCACACCCGGACAGACCCAGTGTCTGCATGTCCTTTTTTATTTCTATTCTGTATTATTGCTAATAAATTCTCCCCCCATTTCTGGACTTAATATGTTACGTTAAATTACAGAGCCTTTAAACCCTAAAAGATATAGCCTACGGAAAATAAGGCAGTACATGGCTGTTTGGGAACATGTTTAACATCTTTGTGAGAATGTCTGTAAAAAGCTCCATACAAATAAAATTGACTTGTTTTCTAACAGAACTTTAACAGAGAATGGCATAAGGTTCCAAAACCATCAAAATATTTACTCAGACAAATATCACAGTCGTTTGTTTTATTGATATGAGTCAATTGTCCGGTTGTCGCATAAATGGAAATTTTGCTCTTTCGGTCTTATGTCACCCTCTGGCCAATTTTACTATTTAATGCACAACACTATAAATAATTTTACGATCATCCCTGTGTTCTTGCTACTCCTAAAATATACACCTTCAGCATTTCAGCATTAGAGCTGAGACACTTAAATACATTTCAATTCACAGACCTCACTTGCTATGGAAATTAATATTTAAGACTCCTGTTTGTACATATGAGAATTATTCATACAGAACTGGGGAAATTTATATACCTTCGCTCCGTGAGAGTAGGCATACATATGTAAAGTGAGGGCACGTGTCCCTGGCTTAAATGTGATAAGTTGCGACAAAGATATTAATTTTCACATGCTCAGATTGCTACTGTAACCAACCGGTTTTCAGCAAGTACAACACAGATGTATTTTTTTCATCCATGCAGCAGAGAACCTCACTTGACTAAATTAAACTGCTTCAAATAGGATTCCGATGCTCCGGGCTCTATCACCACCTCCTGTTTGATAACCTGAAATATGGATGTCAGTGTCGAGGTGCACATAAATGCAATATTCATGTTAGGCAAACATTTATATGTAAGAAACAGCGTGCCTGTGAAAGAACGCCAACCGCTGAGGAAACGGAACACTTCTCTCAGCCACTTTTGTGTAATGTCTGGCAGTGGAATGTCTATGCATATTACCATAATGGAGACTCTGGCCAAGCATGTGACTCTGCCAAATGTGAAGTGTCAAAGCTGGGTGGAGCCAAATTGGTTTAACTTCTCCCACTTGCACACCATTTTGAACTTTGAGACATAATAATAGTAATACTCATGAACATATTATTTAATTAGTCTGTTAAATATAAATACTGACTTGACATTTATGCTGTATGATGTTTAATGAAAAGTATACCTCATGAATTATGCATACAAATACATATTTAAACACACCAAAAAACTTTACACAATTTAAAGTTTAAAAATACACTACACATACATTAAGAAAGTGCTGTATCCATCATACACAAAAAAATCGTGCATCCAACTTTGATTCCTTTATCCCCATTTTAGCTGTGTTTCAGCTAAGGGGGATATTCAACACTAAAGTACCAGTTGTTTCATATTTAACGCTACAGTGTCCTTTCTGCGACATAACTACAAGAAACCACAGATAAAAAATAAAAAACACAAGGACATGTGCCTTTCATTCTACATGTAAAAGAATATGTTCAAGAAAAGGCTAAATAACCCCGAGTATTCTCCCATAGTTCTCTGGAATGTGCATCAAGCCACAAGGCGATATCTGTTCTTTTTCACATACTTCTGTAAATTGATGTAAATAAATTTAAAATAAAATAATCAGTCAACCAAAAATACAAGGCAATAACTACAAAATATAAAACTAGTAAGCTAACAAATTTCTCATGAGAAGCAACATTTAGTTTAGTTAATGTTTTTTGCAGAAATTTTGAGCTGAACATTAACCCCTTAACTAGCATCGGGCCCGGAAGTGGTTTAGTTCCTTTTTACAGTGAAATGATTTGACAGATTGAAAGTGGTAAAACTCGCTAATCTATATCTATAAACTATTTTACGATCCCAATGTTATCGCAACAATGGTTCCTTATTTTGTAACATCACAAAATCAGGCTCAATCAGAACAGTGACTCCGTACGACATGATGACATGAATAACGATAAAGTCGGTATCCTTATCCACTTCTGCTTTGTTTGATCTTCTGTTACTTTGTTTCGGTAATACTTAGAGTAATTCTGACTCGTGGAAAACATACTCGCAAGGGTTGCCTCACAGAAGAGACCAGGGTTATGATGCCTGTAGGGGCTTCAAGAACAGTAACCGTTTCCTGGCTTGTACTCAAAAATGTGCTGCTAGAGAAGGGGTTAAAGTACTTGGTATAAAATATAGCTATGATGCCATGGCTAATGATTGCATCTTTCCCAACCTTTCTAAAATTCCTGGAACCTCCTCAATTCTACCCTCTTGTAACCACAGAACTACTGTGGATTCAAAGAAAACTTACACAAGACATGGCCTTGTTTGGAACCAGGATTGCATTTGAAAACCACAGTATGACTGACAATATTGTTGTTGTTTCCTATTTTCTAGAATTGTACTGAAATATATCTTCATGGCGTTAATAATCAGTAATAATCATGTGGGGACATATCAGACGATACTTTGTGTTTTTCCATGTTTAAAATGGTCTCTTCTTTAAGGCATTTAATATGTACGATGTAACCAGTGTCACCTCATTCTGAAACTCGTAGCATGTTTGTGATGTAAACTGCTTGTATAATGGGCAGCTTAATTTACAATTTATAATTCGAAAAAAACTTTTTCTGTAATGAAAGCTCACTTCATATAGCAGATGTAAAGGAATAGTTTTTAATACATGTATTTGATGGGACAAGACAATCAAATAAAATGTCATTTTTACCCAATGGGGTATTTGAAGACATTAACTTGATGTGCATAGGGGGACTGTCATAGTCAGATGGAGACAAAAGAGCTCAGAGTAATGTATTTAAAATAAGTGATGCCTGATATGGTCCTCCTGTGATCAGCATTATTGAATCACAGTTAATATTTTTACGAGGTTCAAAAATACTCCACATTGTGGTATGACTCATGACAAAAAGAGTATCTGCCCATGTATGATTCCAAATGGGATTAATTTCTCTGTTGCATAACTCGTCCCTTTAGAAATGTATCTTTTTTCACAGTTCTTACATTGAGAACTACAATTACAAACCTTACATAACACCTCGTTAGATAACAGTTGCAGATTGGCTGTACTGTATTATTTGCTATAGATGTTCAGATGGGGGAATGACAATATCTCATTACTGAAGTGTCCTTAAAGCCTAAGAGGAAACGGAAACTAATTACGCTCTGCGTGGAAATTGCAGCTTTGACACTGCGAGAAAGCCTAGAAGCACAATGCACCTGCTTTTGGGAAGGGTTTTTAGAAGTAGCGATAGCCGGACCGTTAAAATGAAATCCAAAGCATTAATGGGAAACATTTGGAGGCTCCGACTGGGTCATATCACTTGTGGTTAAAATGTCTGTCCAGTCCTATGAAGGCTAGGAGTTTTCTACCCAGGGGATTCACCACCATAAAAAAGCTACACATTGCCTCTCTCTTTATCATTCAGCAATAAAGAAAAGAGATCAGGGGAGTGAAGGCCCTGTGTGAGAGTGATATCTGCCCCATGAAGTAAACTTCTAGACATCAAGCTGCTTAATGCAGTCTCGTGTATTTATATTATTTTGTATCGGCAAAATATATGAAACATATATTGGAAGCAGCCACACTACTGGTAGATGTTCCTACCGAGCATTAGGATTTCTATAGCATATGACTTTACCTGAGTCTATTATGACATGAGTATGATTTCTCAGCATCAGGATGGAATTGAATGTGCTTCCTGTTTCATTTTCACATATACTTTGTGTTTGGGTATTTTTGTTGTGTGCTACAGTAGTATGCTATTACCACTGGGAGAGTGTTTCAAGGAAATTATTGTATGCTGTTAAAGTATTGGTTTTCATTTGACTGGATGAATCTGTGAACACAAATTTCCAGGTTCCCACAGAACAGCAGGAAAATTAAAGATGTCAACGGGATCCACAGACTGAAAAATCAAAGATAATATATAATTATTATAAAAACGTGAAAGTGATAGGCCACACGTTCCTTACACATCAATGCTACACAATTAGCACGTTATCATGTTTTATATTGTTCTTCACTTCTTCATTAATTGGCAGAGTGGCCGAGTTGGCTATGCATGCCAACCACTAATCATGGATCAGTAACCCTACATGCCCTCCAAGCTCAAAAACATCCTATTTCCAAAGACAATGGCTAAAAAGTATTTTTTGCACGGTTTGGGTTTTACTGAAACTAAATAAAACATAAATAATTCATAATAATATAACTAAAGTAGATAAAACACAAGAACACATTCAGTTCAGTCTAGTACTGTGCACTTTGTCCTTTGATTCACACGTGTGCAGAAGTGTTTTTTGTTTTTCTACTCTTTGTACACAGCACTCCTTATTAATTTCAGAAAAAACTCCAAACTCCATGAAATTTGTCAAAAGAACAACCACAAAAAGAAAGAGAAAAACAAACTAATTTGATGTAAAATTAAAGCGGACCTTAAATAAATACATTTCAATGAAGATGAAGATCAACTGCTTTTTTCCGGTCAGGACCATAGTTTTGTATTTGTAATAAATCTTTACAAAACAAATTGACAGAAATACAACCTGTGGCTGACCAGAACTATATTTTTTAATCGTTTAATGGTGTCGCAGTACCAGGAATCCACACTCATGAAATGCATTTGAGTCATAATGGAGAGTCCAACATATACGTATTGCAGTGTCTATTATTGGGATTAATGATGAGCTGATGCAATGAGGTAAGTTTTTGAGGTTTCCCTTTTCTTTAGAAACATAAAAGGTGCTGCTTAAGGATATGCAACTGGCACCAGCAGCATTGATACTGAGTACCAACACGGTTTTTAAAGCAAATGTGCCCTCCAGTCTAACAGCATAAAACTGTATTATTCTACTTGGGGTTGATATCTCTTGTATTCCAGCAGTTCTTTATACTGCAAAAGCAGATTCTATGGGCTTGTTTTTTTAAAAATCTCTTTGTTCCCCGCACAGTGAGGTTCCGTAGCTTCACTTTGTGTTAGCTCATGCACTTTGTTATGCTGCAAAACAAAAACAAAAACACAACACTGTGTTTGTACAAAGAGCACCCAGAACAAGTACACAACTTAATAATCCATCGCAAAATAAATGTTCAGATATTAATGCTTGAATGTTATATCACAGAGGTAAACATTGCCTTTAAAAACAAACTTTATGATGCAGGCGGTACTGAATTGTGTTAGGAGGTGACTGAGGGGATTGTATTCAGGTTTATAGCGCACTATTCTGCGTTAAGCAAGGAATATGGATGGAAGATGACAGTTATCAGCATTTAATACGGACGTGATGTAAACTGCCTTTCTCCAGATCCCGGAGGGTTGTGGGGTGGGGGGGAGGGGGGCAATCTGTTGCCATGGTCACGGCAACCATTAAACTCATCACGGAGCCTTCGTGATCCTGCTCCAGAGAGATAAATTGAGATTTCAGATGGCGAGCAAGAGAATTACCATGGGCAAGCTATTCAGTCTCTGACTCACTTTAGATTTCCCTCTTCCGTGTACATCACAGTTTGAGAAGACCATTACCGGGGACACTTTTCTCTGATAGTCCTGTCCCCTGCTCTTCGATAGGAAGACGGTCTAGTGGTGACCATGTTTCAGTGTTGCACTCTTGCTGAACATGAAATAAATGGCTTTAAGTTGACAAGGGAATTGGGTTTCTCTTTGTATTCAGTCTTTGGGTTATGTTTGTGAGGCCAGAGAAAAGCAACTGCTACATGATGTTTTCCCCCACCTACTCTGTTATTGTAATGAGGCTGTTTCCCAAAATGGATCAGGCTTCTGTCTGACTGTGGAGCCCATTTCTTTTTGATTAAAATAGTTTTCAACTGAGAATTTCTTTTTAAAAACCCAGACCGGGGCAATCCCTAAAAGTCATTAAACATTGTATTTGATTTGAAAACAGTAACACTTTGTTTAAGTAATATTTTGGGCGCAAATCTGAACCTCAGTTAAAAGCACAAAAGGGCCTGATTTACTAAGACCTTTAGCATATGCAAAACCTTTTACCACACATGCAACTAATAACACAACCAAACAAATAACATGGTCAATCAGTAGTTAATCCGGTTCTAGGAGTAATATGCAGAAAAAAATTGAAAGAGCTGAAAACCAGCAGAGACTCAAACACCAGCCTCATGGACCACTGCCATTGACATTACCTCTGTATTGATTACATTACACAGCAAAACTGGTAAAGCACCTCTGATAGAGTTTATTTTAAATCAGCTCTGATAGAGTTTCATTTACTTTGACAGAGTTCATTTTGGACACATAAACTTGAATGAACACGTTTTTATCTTGTAGAAAGAAGTAGAGGATATAATTATTAGTTACAGAATTACAGAATATGAAAAACACAAGGCTATTCAGACATAAACTTGGATACCATATTGAATAATGTATTTCTTTCATCTAAACATTTTATCCGTCAACTGATTCATTTTAAAATATGTAATAGAACATAGGATGCCATACAGAAGATACTCTACTAAAATTATCACAAGCCCAAATTTTACACTATGCACAGTTGGTACACATGGTGTGGAAGTGTGTCCAGAAGGGAAACTATTACAGATATAATCTCAAATATTATTGGAAATAAATATTCCTCTTGTGTAGTTGTTCGTGGCTGTTTGTTTTCTTTTCTTTTGCGGCTCTCGTCCTGCCTTCACGATTGGGAATCAATCAGATTTTTTCCCCACGTTCCGTTTTGTGGTTTGCAGCCCTCATTATTGTTCTCACCTGCGCTTCTGCCTGCGGGGTACTTAAATTCCTCACTTCCGCCTCTTTGGTGCTTGTTTGTCTTTCGACATTTCATTCGAGCCAGGTATAGCCAGGTATTTAGCGACCTCCTGATATTAACTTGTTTATGTTCAGGAGGGACTTGCTAATAGCTCTTAATCGGGTATAGGATTTATTTTCCACCTTGTAATTTTCCACATTGCTGTTCTCTCGGAGACTTTTTTTGTACTTTCGTTTTGGTTTTGTACTCCTCCAGCTCTGAGCTCGTAGCCGAGGGTGTTCTTTTGTTTACTAGGTTTCCCGTTCTTGTTTAATTATTTGTGTTCGGGAGATTTAGTTGTTAATTACTAGTTTTCTAGTTCGCCCAGTTTTGTGGGTTGATTTTCGTTTTGACTGTTTAAGCCTTAAGGAATTACGTTCCTGTTTTTTCTTTATTTATTTATTATTTTCTCTTCCTTAAATTATTGGTCCTCACGGTTGTGAGTAGGGTTGTTCTGATCTCCCCACCTTTGCGTGTGAATCTCCAAACTATCACTAAACCCATTACATCTTGATCCAGTCTCCTACTAAATGCTGATTCTAAATTTTGAATTAGTGAACAACAAAGGCAGGCTTAACTGCTGCAAGATAATTAAAAGATGGATGCCACCACACACACTACATTTGCAGATGTGGCTTGTTTTTTAACTGGCTTAATGCTTGAATTATTGACTGCAATAATTCATAAGTCCAAAATCAGAACAATAGAAACATGGTTACAAGCCAAACATAGATTTTTGAGTTTCTTAACCAATGAAATATTAACCTTACCTGACCGGACCTCTTGACGTACGTCACTTTTTACATTGTATCGATAAAAAACATATATATACATGTGTATATGTATGTACAATAGGTATACAAGTTGGGAAATGGACCTTGAATTATTAATAAAAAGTTGATCACAAAAAATGAAAATAACAAGGTTTTGTTGTAGGATTTGAAAAATTGGCACCACAACTGTTTCAATTTTGCTCTTACAATAGGGATTCCCTTTCCCTTCCCTCATCGTCTGATCTAAAATAAATCCATTTGTCCTGATATGAAACATCTAATATGCAAAATATTCCCCTGGTTATGAGTCTATTTCTAATTCATCTCCCTTTGTGGACAAGGTGCAGCAGAGTTCAAAATGTATCGCTTAAAATGTGAACCACCGATGCATGCAAATCAAATCACATCATGGCATATTCATGAATATCAAAATGAAGTGAATTGCATTCGGTTGAAGGCTTGAAGATGATGATACGCATTGCGCACTCTGTGGTGGCCCCCCCCCCCCCCCGTGCTTCACAGGGCCACCCGCACTGGCGGAGACTGGTAAATGCAGGGTAGGGGACGACTGTCACTCAGAGTTAGCGTGGACAACAGGATAACCCCCAGTGAAACGTCCCCTCTGTGTGACTGTGCTTCTGTAGTGCAATATTTCCTGGTGTTACACTGCGCACACGCATTAAGTCACATCACACAGGTGACCAGCATTTGCATTGCATTTGTGTTTCAGAAGAGCAGCGAGTCCAGTTAATATCTAGAGGTCCACAAAGTCAGAACCAAAGCACGTGGCATATTTATAGTTATGCTAATTCCAGGCTGATGTAAAGTAATAAAATCATGACGATGCATGTTAACTATTTAAATTAGCATACGGCAGTGGGATGCATTCATGATGAGACTCTGTACAGAGATAGAGAGATATTCTAAGACAGTACAGAGATTATCTATTTTGCTAGCTTTTTCCTGAATGCTTGATCAACAAATGCAATACAAACCGCACAGAACGGAAGAGAGTAACCTGACGACGATGAACAATGGATTACAGTCTGTTTATGAACAAATGCAGCTGGGCATAACAGAGAATGTGTGAGTAGCACACAAAACAAACCGACAAGGAATAAATAATCAAGGGCCTGTTTAGAGATCTCGGTGTAATGTGAACTTCTAAACTTTATGACCTATTTGGCTGGAACAAGAATACCAGATCAAAATGCCTTGCTGTATGTCGCACTGAGTGGCAGTAACCAGCCATTGTTTGTTCATTGTGAGTTTTGGGTGGTACAACAGAAAAGCTGAATGAATGAATGTCACCTGGACAGAATGGGCAGAGGTTCATTTCATCAGGGGCAACAGTAACCTGTTTCCCCATTTTGCAATCTCGCAAATTCCCCCCAGGTAGGAAATTTGCACCCCCCCTCCCCCCGCCCAGTTTACGAACGCAAACTGATACCCCCACGCCAACCTACCCCCCGGTCTACAATGGCACCTCCCACGCCTTTGCTGGTGTCAAACTCAGCCTACTGTATGGGCTGTGCTTGCTTTGTCAAAAGTTGGGCTGTGCTTGCTTTGTCAAAAGTTGGGCTGTGCTTGCTTTGTCAAAAGTTGGGCTGTGCTTGCTTTGTTACTTTCCCTCCTGACTTTATATTATACGTATATAGTATATTTTTTTCCCTGTGCCACGTGGGTACATTCATGCCTGAGTCATCATGCATTAGACAACTCAGAAGATATTAGGATAAAATAAATAGATTTTAAAGTGGGTGCATTTTGTAAATTGTCTCATGGTAATTTTACACTACAGCACTTTTGCACTGTTGAAATGCTGTCTGCAATAAAAATAAATCTATTCAGACCCAAGTAAGAACTTAATTAACGCACCAACTTCAGTTTCTCCCAAACAAATGCTCACCTAAAAAAATCAGCAGACCAACATAGATTTCAGATTTCAATGAACCTGATGAAGAATCACTAGTAGTATCACTATTAATTTCTGTATCTGTCCCGCTGTCTGTGTAATAGTACTAAAGCCATAGTCCGTTGATTTATGACTAAACTTCCCATTACTTTGTTGTGAGGGCTAATATGGGACTTTTAGCTAGATACAAAGACCACAGATGTGTTACATGCCCTCTTTATGTTGCAATTAGCAATTGAATGCGCAAACGTCGTGCTGCTGAGAGCCTGGTAGGAGGCAAAGGTAAAACTTGTTGTGCCAAGGCCCAGGAACTGTTCTTGTCATAGAATAGGACCTGGGTTTAATGAAGGTCATAGCCTTGGGTTATATTTTAGGAACCTCACCTTTTGAGTGAACTATATACTGTATATATTTTTTTATTACCTCCAGAAGAAGTCTTTTTATTGCTCCTATGGGATCATAAATTGTCGCTGGCCGCGATCATTCACATTAGCCCATTAAAAATCCATTAAGGGTTCATGCTACAATGGAATGGAAAACCTTGGTAGAACTTTGCTCTGTAATCACCTCTCAAGTACTTTGTTTTGTCCTTTTCTTTTTCCAGGTAACATTATTACGGCATGGACATGCAATGTTTTTATAATCATTTGATATTAGTGTGTAAAATATATCATATACAACGTATTGGCTCTTAAAAAATGGATAGTACATAAATGGATAGTAGATAAATGGAGTAGTTTTTCTCGTGCCCTTCCATTGGTATAGGAAATGAAGGGCCTGGAGTAGGCTCCAGGGAAAATTTTTGTTGTTATTTTACGTGTGTTTCAGTCCTCTACCACAAAGGGATTGATCATTTGTCTATATCAAGCCATGTGTCAAACAAAACTATTAAAATAATTGTACTAATCATCTCAGTTATTGAATTACTTTTTTAGGTGCATACGAAGAATGACAGCACAATGTTTATGTTTGTTGACACTGATCCTGTATTGAACCCAGTCTATTAGACAATGCGGGAAAAACTTTCAAGTGCCGGACTATCGTAATCGTATCTCGTGGTATAAAGATAAGTTGCGAGATAAACTAAAAATAAAATAAATCCGTCAATATGCAAAGTTAGGTTTAATTTCCTACACACATACCCATAACAGTATTGCTGTATTGCTGTGCAACAATGAAGACCTCATAATTAGTCCACAATTGTATACGTATGTCATGTGTATGTGCTGATTGCCAAATGTTGCTGAAACTGGAACACCTATATGGGTCCTTCACTGGTAAATATGTGTGGCTTCCTCAGCCTAAATGTCTGACCTCAAAGCAAGGTGATGAAAATTTGTATATGATGATCAACAATATAAATATTCACCATCTCTGGATTAAGTCTGCACTTTTTTAGCCAGCAAAATCTTTTTTTCAGCAGAATTGCCAGAGGTACTGTAAATCCTGCTTGATAAGGTCAGACATTTCAAGTTCTGGCCGAGTCAGAAAATGCTGGGGTCAGTGCATTTGATTCTATAAACAACCAGACTCATATTCAATTTTGGACCAGCCAGGTGAAGTCAATCCCTTCAATTTCCTTTGAAATGAATATTTCTAGTTATATATTCATTGTCAATTTGAATTACAACTTAGTAAAGTTACAAGATGCCAAGGTACAATGATATATCAATTTCCAAATAGACAGATTAGGAAATCAGATCATGGTGTAACTTCATACTGCAGCACGGCAGGGATGACACAGCAATGACTAATATGGTATGTGTCATTTCCAGTTATGACCCAATAGCTATAAAACAATCTCTAGTTATTAAAGCATGTATATTATTTAAAAAAAATTTGTGGTAGGATTAGACGAGCATGAAAAAAAAAAAAGTTTCCTCTACAGTTGATGAAAAAAAAAAACTTTTAGTGAAAAAAAAAAAAGATATATTCTTAAAATGAAACTTTTTCAGATGAATCTTATTATTTGAATGCATAGGATAGATATGCCAGAATATCATTTACAGCTAGCATTTTTTTGTTGTATATTTTTAAAGTTTATTTTGCTATTGCTTATTTTTGGGGGCATTTCTGCGTGGTTTTGTTTATTCTTTTCCCTGACAGCAGCGCACATTAATAGAAAAGCTATTGAGTACTAAATAAATAATAACATATTGATTTGTGGATAAGTGTTCCTCACCACTAACATTTCCTCACCAATGTTCTTTTATTTTAGCAAGCTGTTGTCATCAATATACACCCAGATTTATGTTGCACAACAGTGAAAAAAGATAAGCATGTTTCATTCAACTGAAAGAAATGTTACGCAAATAAAAATGATTACAGAGCCATAACCAATGTTCTACTTTGTTGACATTCAGAATTTCCTCTTTAAATATGTTGATCCTTCAACTGTTCAAAATAAAAATAGGTATGAGAGCAATAAGAACAGACATTACCACACAAAATATGTAATTAAAAAATAATTATCCTCCTAACAGTCTACCTCTAGCATCACAATGTAAACAGCACTAGATCATGCACCCTAAATCATACATTTTTCCACCCTCCATTTCTGACCTGGTGTGTATGTAATGGTTGAAATTACCATTTTGACCTCTGTTCAGAACTTAAAGATATACATGACGAGGTGAAGTGCGCTGCTTCCTAAGATGAATGGGACTGTCCTATTGCAGCCATAAAGCTAAATTTATCATCTAATTAGTATAAATCCCTGCAGAGTGAGGTTTATCTTTCTCATAGTACCCATTATATAAGCCTGGCCGTATGTTATGACTAGTATGTTTGAACTGCCAGTTAATGGTTAACATATTTAATGAGAAATTATGCACCTCGGTTATTATTCATTAATATCCCATGAATGTATTAGTGCCTTCCTACCATGATGCATGGCTTCTTATAAAGAGAACAGTTGCACCTCTTTAGCTTACCATTTTACTGTACCTGGTCACCTTCACGTCACTAAAATGTGTGCCTCTACTGCACTTTATAGGTAATTACTACCATACATACATACAAAGGTGGAAAAAGAGGAATTAGTGGAATTCCCTATTGGGGAGTACAATTAAATACTAATGGTAACACTTTACTAGAACCCTGCAACATAGGGCTGACATAATACTGTCATACACATGCCATTGTAGCTGTCCTAACATGACATAACAGCTGATTTAATGTCAAATTACATAACACTGTCATCACTGTTATCGGTAAACGTTATGACGGCTGTTATGTCACATGTTGACATGACAGGGAATTTATGACACTGTCATAAGCATAAAGATAAGCACTGTCATAAGCCATACGTAAACAGTTTTGACAGTTTATGGCAAACTCTGTAACAGTGTCATGATCCAAGAAGCTGTAGGAGCCATAACATGTTATAACACATGTTAACATGACACAGCATATGTTATGTCATGTTATGACAACTGCAATGTCATGTGTATGACATTGTTATGTCAGCCCTATGTTGCAGAGTTCAAGTAAACTGTTACCAAAAGGTTTTAAACTGCAAACCTAACATTTTCAATAATAATAATTTTAATCATAACCATTTTAATTAATCATGTTATTATTATTATTATTATTATTATTATTATTATTATTATTATTACTGGGGACAAAATCTGCCTTTGATATAAACCTTAGATACAAATATTTCTATATATGTTTTTAACATGTAGCAACAACAATAATAGTAATAATAATAATAATAACAATAATAATAATAATAAATATGGTCTGAATTGGGCCATAGGTAATGAGCAAGAAGGTAATGAGTTTGAATCCCGGCCGAAGGCATGTTTTTCCTATGTCCACGTGGGTTTTCTTCAGGTAATCTGGTTTCCTCCTACAGTCCAAAAACATGCAGGTTAGGTGAATTGGAGACACCCTCCCCCCCCCCCTTGACCCTGACCAAGAATAAACGGGTTAGATAATGGATGGATGGTCTTAAATTCTTTTTTTTTTAAAGGTCCTGAAAAAATTGATATAAAAGCACTTTTTAGAGTTTTTAGAAAAAGTCTGTATTTCTATTTTCATTTGTTGCCTAGAAATAAAAAGAACCACAAAAATAATTATGATGGCTGCGTCTCAATTGCGAAGCTGCGACCTCTGAAGGCTGCAATTCAGGGCCGCATTCGTCAGAAGCGCTCTTCCCTTACAAAGGCTCCTTGAAATACGGCCTTGAATGGCAGCCATTGGCCAATTTTGAAGGATACATGAATTGTACCTTTTGCAGCCTCAAATATCCCACAATTCTTTGTGCACATATCATCATTCAAACGGTCTGATCACTGTTCTAAATTCATACACATGATGTCATAGCTTTAAAAAGAAAATCAATATCAACTTTTGATTGCAGAAACTTAAATGTATAAAGAGCACTTGTTTTACATCAAATATCTTACATCAACACTGAGCTAGCTAAGCAGCTTGGTGTTTATACGTGTATGTGCCATGTTTTTTAAATTCTGCGAGTTTCCACAAAGTATGTTGCATTATGTTGTTAGGTTATGCTTGCTCCCATCTCATCACATAGGCGCTCAATTGAATGAAGACAACATCACTACGAGTTTGCTACGACAGTAGAGCTGTAGTCTTTAAGCAGATTGAATAGATGGCTAACTAGCTATTCATGATAGAAAATGTTTTGAGACCAAAATTGAATTTTAATACTAAGTTACACGAGTGGCAGTGAACCGAGCGTAATGTTGGCTAATTGACTAGAACAAGAGCGACTAGAATGAGGGTCTGGTTGCTAGGTTGTACCTAGGGTCTACGCTATTTGCTTGAATTGTGAAATAACGTTTAAATTGCATTGACAATCATGTTTATAGGTTAAAAAAAAAGATGTTTGGTAAAAACTTCAATCTGAAGGACACAGGGGTGTGGGCCAACATGAGCAGTGTTGTTTAAATCAGCACAAGCACAGACATTTGGCATAATAGCATACAAGTTGCATTTGGGGCCATGGCTTCTTACTTAAAAATATATACATTTAATAGAATCGGTCACCCAGTTTAGGTTTAGTTCACATTGACCCTCAATCTTGAATCTGTAGGAAAACATTGATGCATTGTTTATAGCCAGAACGTGGTACACTTGGGATTGTTGGGATTGTTCCCCCTGGTAGTACCCAGGGTCCGGCTAAACAAAGTTTTATTTGTGTGTTGTGTAAGAAGTAACAAGACACTTTGATTGTAATCACCTGGATCTACACCAGTCACAACAGTGGAAAAGGGACTAGACAATCTAATTAAACTTAAACTGTTTGCTTACATGTCAGTTTGCTTACGTGTCAGTCATAAATGTCTATACTTATTATGTTAAAATACATACGTAAAGACATCTAGTGTTCATGTAGAATTTCTGTGTTTCTATAAAAACAATAATGTACAAATAATGCACGATAACACTGACATTAACACCTTTAATTGTAATATGCTCTTGAACCACCCTTAATGACATTAAAAAATGTTTCTTTTTTTATATCATACATACAGACATTAATTTCTGTCTCAGGATTTAGAATATTTGTCATGGTTATTGGCAGCCTCGGTTGTTTCTGCGGTCGTTATTCTTATTGGCATCGTCAGGGCGCTCTTATCTGCTTTTTTTCCGCCTCCATTCTGGTGTTTGGATCTCGCCCGGCTATTATTCATCACACCTGTTTTGAGTTTCCAGCCGGTTATAAATAGCTCAGGACTTCCGTCTTCCTGCACTTCGATATTGTCTTTGCTATGTTGACAAACAAAGTCGGTAACGGTATAGGAATTGCATTTTTTGCTTTATCCTAAATCTCTCGACCTGTTACCTTTTGTGTTCAGCTCTTTTGCTACAAGAGCTTAGGTAACAGGTTTGATCTTCTATTTCTTTCCTTCACCCGTTTGTGCTTTTTGTTTTAGAGCACACACTTTCTTTTGTTATTTTTACTCGCTATTTTCGAGTCTCGCCTCCTTTTGAGATAGTTTTCATTTGGCTTCTGCCAGGAAGTTTTTATCCCATTCTTTTGACTCTTTCTTTCCCTGATGCAGTTATATCCGCTTTTAGATTTGTTTTCGGTCGCGTCTGGTTCTCCGAACCTTACACCAACCATCACAGCATATCGAAGTGCAGGAAGACGGAAGTCCTGAGCTATTTATAACTGGCTGGAAACTCAAAGCAGGTGTGATGAATAATAGCCGGGCGAGATCCAAACACTGGAACAGCGGCGGATAAAGCACCCAGACAACGCCAATAACCATGACAATATTATGCTTACATTTACTGAAGGTGCATAAGTAAATGTTTTACATAAATGTAGCATAAATAAAACTTTTCAAAATAATTTAAATACAGAATGTGATCAATATGACTGACATGTAGTAAATGCGTGTATCTTAAATATTTTGTCAGCATATTTAATATATATCATTGTTATTTTCAACCTCATAAATACTGAAAACAATATTTGGTGGCTCACTCTGTTGGCGCTGCTACAATGTGTGAACGTCCCATTGTCTGGCATTGAATCTGGACCATTCAGTGCCAACAGGGGCATAATTGCCCATCGCGTCACCTGGGGAGAGAGGGATTGCAGTAACTGGGATCCATTTGTCTCGTTTCACACCGTGAGGCCACCAATCAACTGGGTGCCAACAGTCTGCCTGTAGAAGCTACACACAAAATGACCTCCTGAGGCATTTCAGAAGAAAGTACACGCTTTCACTCTTCTGTAGGTTGCATGAACACACAAATTGGCCAACTGGGAGAAAACTGGTGTCAACATTTTAAAAGCGATGCTTTTTTTATCTTAAACGTGGAAGAATACATGTTAACATTGAATCAATTTTATGTCACGCATGTCACATGTTATTTGTGGCACATTTCTAATTCACGTGAGTACCGTGGTTACAGCGGCATTTAATTTGCAAAATGCTGAATGCGTAGCTTTCCTGTCAGTGCACAAACACATTATTTTAGATTTAGCAAAAAAAAGACAACTTTAAAGAGTGTCGATTACAAACCATTCCGTTGAACATAGTGCCTCTATATAAATAGACAGTATTTTAATGTACATTATGTGTGCCCTGAATACTTGACATATTTCAAAGGGTTTTTTACTTGATGGTACACATGTGCCCTTCTTCAAACACTGCCATCACTCATTTCTCTGTTGTGTGTTGCCACAAAGTTACAAGGCTTTATTTAACAGTAGTGCAAAACAGGTGAACATTTTTTAAATTTATTTCAAGGCGAGATTAGTTGGTTATTAAAGACTCAGGTGCTTGGCTAAAAGAACCATTGATACCTTCATTTTACCAGCAGAGCATGAAATCACTTTCCAATTCCGCGTCTCAGGAAGCCATATTTTCCACTTTTACAAAAGTGTTTACAGACGTATGTCCTGTATATGATAATAACGAAACACTTCTAGCTCTGATATCCCAGGCGTGACATTAAAATAAATAAATGTAACCCCCTTTGGAAATGCTTGCCTTATCACAAAAGTAATTAACATTTGTTCTAAAATTATTATTTGTTCATACTCAATATAAATTTTTTTTTTTGTTTTTGTTGTGGAATAATTCATTTTTGTAAGATGGCAAGATTTTCAGTTTAGGTTATTAACAGTTTTATTGTGTTCTTAACATTGTTTTCTCCAATTTCTGAGGAATTCAACAGTTTCTGATTTAAAGCAAGATAGAGCGATGGCTCTGCTCCAACTGGCTTCCGCTCTGTCTTTCTGCAGTCTGCTGTGAGTGAAATGGATTACACACTCTTCAACTGCAGGAGGGTTTTTTTGTCTAGGCGTGATTGCAGCGCTACAACTCGGACACTCCAAATTGGTAAAAAACAGGGGAACTGATTTTCACACAGGCATCAACATAAACCCAGTAGAGAACCAACTTCTCTTTTTAGGACCCCTGTAAAGACCATTGTGTGGGTTGGCCCATTCTTGTACCTTTAAGGGATTTTTGTCTTCCTGCATGTGCTGGCCACCTCCATCGCAGAAAGGGTCAAGTGTAAGCACAGAGATTAGATCTCCTGTCATCTCTGAAATAAGTAAGCCATCTCTGCTGTGCAAACTGTACTGTGCACATATTAAGCAGAGATTGTTCTTAGACCATATATTATCATATAGTCATATAAGTATTTTTACATATAGTATTTGTCACTCTTTCTTCTTCCTAAAATGAAATTTTAACTTTAAAAAATGTTTTTAATAACTTCACCAAAAAATAACTTTTAATAACTTTCAATAACTTTCCTCCCAATGTTGTCATGGATCATGCCTTTCTTTCCTTATCTCCGCGTTTTGTATTCTTTTTTTCTTTTACTGCTAATCTATCGGATTTTTCTGTGTTCCGCTACGGGTTTTGCTTTCGTCTCGGTAATTAGTGAGTTCACCTGTCCTGCATTTCTGCTCATGACTTATACCCCGCTTCCTCCTTTTCTCGTCGCTTCCATGTTATTTCACATAACATTCTAGCTGGTAAAGGTATAGGAAGTTGTGCTTCTATCGACCGCTTTGCTTCTCAATGCG